>RJWM01008670.1:0-71967 GCA_004363535.1 Dasyprocta punctata
AAATGTTGATAGATTGATACTTATATAAATACATTCATAGATAAAAAGATAGGTAGAGATATATTTTACAAAAATTTTATGAAACTCATATACTTATTTTCAAAATGTCATTCAATTAAAGTTGCTAATAGAATACTTGGTTTAAGGATGATGCTTATAAGAATATGTAGAAATATGCATGGTAATTTGTCAATGACATTTTTCATGACTCTGGTGATTTACCAAATATTTAATGTAATTTTCAAATCAAGTACATAAAACTGATGGAATTGTGAAGGAAGAGTGAACTTTGGTCCAGAAATAGAAATAAAATGAAATATACCATAGAAAACCTCATAATGTTGAGTATTCACATTGTTGAAAAAATTCTGAGAAAATGTAGTATGGGAAAACAAAAGTGGTTTTTATAAAAGACATCAAAAGTAAATGCTGCTTGGCTAATCCAAATCAAAGCACTTCATTAAAAGTGTAGGGCTTATTACTAAACATTTGGATAATGACATTACTTCAAGAAATGAATTAAGTATACAAATGACTTTTTCATCTGTCAATTTTTGCTCTTTTCTTTCCTATAACTAGATTTACATAACCAAATATGTTCTTATCAAAATACATATTTTTAAAAGGAGCTCAATATGATTTTAGTGATATTTACTTTATAAGTAATAGAATTGTGGAATAAGAAAATATTTACCATGGCATATCAAAATGTGCATTTCAAAGAAAATGTGTTAATATTTAATACCTTTATGAAAGAAACAATAGTTGATGCTGTTTTGGACATAATTAGAATGTGTTCTACCTGAGTTTTTCAAATACTAATCTGCAGTATCTGACAAAAATTCTACCAGGTTATTTCAGTGAACAGAAGAAAGAATTAAATCAAGTAGTTTTTAGAAAATTAAAGATGTAGTCCAAGTTTGAACTCAAGTCTTTGGGTCAATTCTGATTAACATTACATAATCTTCCTCCGGTTTCTAATGGTAGTTTATGTTTTGTAAGGTAAATTTATTGGAATCTTACATTTCAGTGAATGCAGGACAAGAACAAAAGAATCTGTAAGATACACTATTCCTCTCAAGGGCCTGATTTTGTTGAAGTGATTTTTAGTTTCAGTTTCTCAAATGCTAGGTTTTTCATGTAGTTTAGGATAACATCACATAATGTGCAATGGAGTTATGATATGATATATATGTAAAACTTAGCCATTAGTGTTTATCAAATTAATGCTAATAAAAGTGAAATAGGAATAAGTTGCTCGTAATTTAAAAGGATTGCATTTCCCTTGTATCCCTTTCATTAGTTAAAATGACAGTGGCTTGCAAATTTTCCCTTTTGCTGCAGGCTATTTGTAGGCACTTCTTTTGCAGTGATTAAAGTGCTAGTTCTTAGTGAATTCATTAAGAAGAAAGTGACTAATTATGAGCATTAACAGTGAAGATTATAGGAAGGGTCATGCATTTCACTGTGAATGCAGAACACTGCTCTGTTGAAGTTGTAGTCTAAAATAAATAAATACAACATGTAATAGATAACAGAAAATGGTCACAGAGAAGAAATGCAGGCTATTATCACTGAAAACAATGAAGAAATTAGATAGGAAACATTGAAAGAAGACTTTTCATTATGCTATTCAGTGTTGAAATGCTGTTATAGAAAAGATATGAGATAGCACACCAGCAGCTCACATCTTATCTCCTGCCAACTCCTTTCATACTAAGCCATTTTTTCAATACACGGCCATTTGTTTGCTGCCTATCCATAATGTCCTCACTTTTCTTTTTCTACAATGTGCCTAATGAGGTCCTATTTATTCTTCTATATGGAATTCTAAAGTTATATTTTTTAAAAATAATTTTTTATAATACTCTACTTCTTTACTTCCACAGAAATACATGAACTGTATGAGTTACTATATTACCTACCATAACTGCTAGGATTATCTTTATCATACAGCTATTCCTGAGATCAGAAGCACTGTATTGCACACCAATACATCCCCAGAATCTAGCACAGTACTGCCACACACTAGACTGTCAGCAAATATTTAATAATTGAAGAATATTTTGAATTTTTGATATTAAGATGAAGTTAAGATTAAGTATACAAGTGTTATATGATAAGATAATTTGGGAAAGAAAATATTAAAAATAAAAATTTACTGGAGATATGCAAAGTTGTGAACTTATAATAAATACTTCTCCCTAGAAATGTGTGTAGTGGGAGTATAATTAGAGCAATGAATATAGAAAAATGTCATAAGGAAACACTAAAGAGGTTGGTGAAACAGCTATTTAAGAGAAAAAAGGTAAAGAAAACCAAACCAAAAAGATACATTTCATATCATCAAAGAAAAGAGTATAATTATAGTGTAATGGATTGGTAACTGGTGGTAAATTTAAACACCAGCTGAACTGAATAAGCATGGTGCTGAGCAGGGATGGTCCACCTGAAAACTGTTGCCAGCATAAAAAGTAGACTTAGAGAGGAAGAGTAATGTTGTGGGTTCTCCTAAGTGTTGTATGGAGCCACTGGGTGTCCTGGAGGAGTTTGTCATGCTGGCTCCCCTGATAAAAACTCGGCTGTTATCATCAGAGGCACTCAGGACCTTGTTTCTGAGAATGACTGTGGTTCATTTTGGAGGCGCTCTGGACCTTACTTTGGACATTGCTCCCTGGTTCTGGAGGGGAAGATGTGTGCTGCCCTACCTCCAAGAGAAGCTTGTCACACTGGCTGCCTAAAATGTACTCTGTTTTTCTCATCATCGGAGGGGCTCAGGACCACATTGTCACTGATGATGGCAGTGGCACTTTTCAGGGAAGCTCTGGTCCTTATTTTGAGCATTGATTCTTGGCTCCAGTACAGATCCCTTGGCCTGCTGGCACAGATCCTTCACCCCGCTGGCATAGACTTTCTAGCTTCCACCGCTGATCTTTGAGTCTTCCCAGTGTGGATTTGTGAAATAGGCTAGCGTAAGTCATTGTCATGGGCTCTAGGCTTTCAACTGAACTCATGCAGGTTATTGCTATTGGATCCAGACTTTCAGTTGAACTTTCAAGGTCTTTAGTGTTGTGGACAGATTTCTTGTACTTTCTTGGTATTTGATTCCTTGGGTGACCATTAAAAACAATACTATAAATTATGTGTCCTATATGTAATTGATCTCCTTGCAACCCCTGAGTACAACATATAGAAAGAAATTATTAAAAGTAAATCAAGTTTAAGAAAGCTTTAAACAGAGGAACTATGGCAGCTGAGTTGAGAATACAACTTACAGAAGGAAGAAGTAGCATTTGTTATTTTAGCAACACAGTGGGAGAATGTGTTGCTATGAGGAGGACTGACAATTAGGCATTGTTGTATTGTACTCTCACAATCTGGGAGGCTGAAGCTGGAGGATTGGAAGTTCAGGCTCCACTGGGACAATTTAGGAATTAAAGGAGACCCTGTCTCAAACTGAAAAATAAATAAATAAATAAATAAATAAATAAATAAAATAAATAGGTTTGGGAATGTAGCTCAGTGTGAAATCCTTGAGTTTAACCCTTAGCACCGCATGCGCACGCACACACACACACACACGCACACACAAACATACTAGGCAACAGATTGTTCATGAGCTTTCACTATTAGTCAACAGGATATCCTTAAGAAAGTACAGTTGTTAGAGGTAAAGACTAGTTGAGAAGGACTTCAAGGTTTTTGAATGATCACTTGAATGTCTTTGTTTTCAGTGCACTTTGATGTAGAATGTGAAATGAGGTTTTTATCCCATGGTACTGGAGAGATTGAACACAGAATCTTCATACTAATGTACATTCCCAGGCCTATTTCTTTCATTTAAAGACTTGCTTGAGCTAAATTTCTCAAGCTGCCTTTGAACTTGCCTCACATGCTATCTCATCCTTCTGAACAGGTGTGAGTACAGGTGTGAACCTCTGTACTCTGTTGAAATGAACAATTGGAAGGAAGTTAAGGGCTACTGATGTTAAACGATAAAAGTGGTAGTGGCTATTGTTGCAATCTTCTATTTCGTTTTCCTGAGTAAGTAAGACATGGCTGTCAATTTTGAGCAGGGTAGGGGAAAGGTGGTGGAAGTTTACAGAGCAAAGAGCACATAAAATGGTGTTCTTAAATCTAGTAGAAATGGAGTTTTGAAATGCAAGAAAGTGAGTGGGCAGTGATGACTGTTCAGATGAAGGTGTCAATACTGCAGTTAAAGGAGATACAAAGGAAGGTCATCTGTTTCTCTGTTTAGATTAAACTTCAGAGTGAGTTAAGTCTAATTTGGATGTAAGATTGAATTGCCTAGCAGATATGACAAAATCAGATAGGGCAAGAGATCTGTGATGTATAGAAATGTGTTATTGTCGTGCCTGAGTATAATATACACTGGGTATAGAAAAGAGGAGAAGTTACCAAAGACAAGTAATTATTTCACAGTGATTCTGTATATCAAATATTTTTCCTTGTTTTTAGGGCACTAGCAAGTTTACTCCAGAAAAACAAGACGTAAGATCAAAGCAAATGTAGCTATTCAGTACAAGAACAATTTTAACTCTGCATCTACACAAATTTTTTTTTAAAAAGTTTACCTTTAATAAGAGATTGTGAAACATATCTTAATGAGCTAATAGTTACTTATTTAATGAAAATGAGTCAGAAAAAGAAGGAATTGTGTGTCTTACTCTCCACAGTCCTAAAATTTGATGTTACATTCCTGAATCAATTAGGTGATCAATCAGCAGTCTCTTCAAAGGAAAATAATTAACTGAGATAACAAAACAATATATGTTTTATAAAATTGCTAGCCTTTTACAGAAGCAGAAGAAAGTGTATGTTTTCTCTATTCAGTCGGGATACAGAAGATGAAAAATATCATCTGGAGGACAGTACTTCTTTTAAGTTAAAGGTCACAATTTACTGAAAAGACAAGGGAATTTCTTCTTCCTCAAAATTCATTTTTTAAGCTTAGAGACCATGAAGAACTATGATTCATTTTGCTATGGTAGACTGGCTTGTGATGTATCTGAATTTCAACAATATGTGGTAGAACTAATCCAGAAAAATAAGTTATGAACCTTGAAGTTAGACTAAAAACAACTATCATTTGGGAAAGAAATTCGAAGCTATGCAAAAAGTAAATATCACTTCTATAGCATAATACTAGAAGGTGTATGATTAATAATTCTAGACAGATAACAGGAATGATTCTTTAATTGATCTTATATCTAAAATTTTCAAATTTATATTAATCACCTTGACTTTTGATAACAAATGTATTTGTTTCACTTCAAAAACCGCAAAGCCAAATGCTGGTAAAATAATGGTGGTAGGTTTGCTATTGATTCATAAGACTTTAGACTTTTTTCTCTTTGGTGTTTTAAAGAAACATTTTATAAAACCCACTCAAAATGTTATATATCCTTAGCTAACATTTACATAGTTTTTGAATAATAAAACACTAAAGTAACTCCTATCTACTAAAAAAACCTGTATGATGGCTGTAGTAGCAGATTCAGTTACCTGATGACTTAGTATACCAGAATCTGTTCATCCAGAATTTCAGCTTTATCATCATATTACAAGAGTGATGATTATTGTTTTCCTAGGCACCACACTCAGACACCACAATCAGATATTCCAATAATCAAAGGAAGAAAAATGTAATGCCCCCAATTTTAATGTCCTTAGAAGAGCTAAAACTTTTTCTCAGAGTCTTGCCATAAACCATCTTTTATGTAATTGCCCGTTTCTGAGCTAAACAGAAGCAAGAAGATTTAGCGTATCTTTATCAATGTTTCTTCACTGGTGATGATTTTCCTTTAAAGGGACATCTGGCAATATCTGCATACAGTTATCAATTGTCACAATTAGGACACAATACAGGCACCTGGTGGAGAGAGGCAGAGATGCTGCTGAACAGCCAACAAAACACAAGTCATTCCTTTCACCAAAACAGGAATATTCATTGCCAACTGTCAGTGGCATTGATTTGGAGAAACCTAATCTTGGACCACTCTAGACCTACCCTTTAGATATGGTTGCCAAGAACTTCTAATGGAATACATGAATGAGTGGTAAATCAATATATAAAGTTCTAATGATTTTAAGAAGGGGTCACATGCAAAAAAGACAGGTTAGCATCAGTGCCACTGCCATTGCATGTTAGTGCTAGGTATTATTTTACACTTTTCATTTAGTTTCCAAAAGTGATAAGGTTTCATACCTTCGGGTATCTGATTAAAAATTTCATGATGGGTGAGCACATAGTATTTTAGTTGTGCTGTCTGCTTGATGGATATGTGATAAAAATAAACTCAAACACATTTAGTAGACATGATACATGTAGTGTATTATTCAAAACTCTAATAAAATACTGAAAACATGTTAGAATACGTGTTGATGTTTTTTCTTATTTTATAGCCAGCATTACTTCAAAATAGAAAACTATGTGTTTATTTGGGTGGGCATGTGATTTAACCAGGTCATTGTTCTTTTCCATATGAAAGATGCTCTGTGAACTCCTTGAGAAGATGAAACATTCTTATACTACTTACCAATCTTCATAGCTCTTTTGTACTTTTCATATAATTTATTAAGTAATTGTTTTTGCATGAAGGATATTTAAACTGTCCTGTATTTGCCTCCTTCAACTAATTTAGTATAGTACTGCTAGAACACATCTAATGTTAAGGAACCATTCAATTAATGTCTGATATTTACCAAACTAAATCAAAGCAGATTTTCTAAAGTTGTGAGTTTTGATTTACAGCTAGCTTTCATTAGACATTTTCATATTTCTCAGTATAAAATGATCAAATTCTAAATCCAGATGATGACACTCTACTTAATTCTCAACAGAAACCTATGTATCAGGGAGAGTAATTTTTTTCTTGATTCTACAGCTGGACTAATTGAGACAAAATTACGAGCCCAGAGCTACTATTTCATGACATGCTGCTCCACTTTGCTAGTTATCTGTTTGGAAAATAAGGTAGGGCTATAAAAAAAATAAGAAATGGAGATAGAAAATTTGCATATTTTACACATCAACTTTCCTAAAGATGAATATGCACAGAGGAATGCTCTTAGTCTTTAATGATGCTACTGCTAGTAGTTTTTGCAGAACTAATGAAATGACTGCAATAAATTATATGCTATATCTCCTATAGAGTCAACCATAAAATTTACCAATCATGCCTCCCAAGATTACAGTTAAGATATGAAATTATTATTTTTACATGACAGGTAAATAACCATTTTCCTCTAATTAGACTAGATTAAGAGAAATAAAATGCTTTGAAAATAGCAATGAAATAGAATGGTGTCTTTCATCAAGAGCAGAATCATGTTAATGTCTTATGCTGTCTAATTACCATGACAAATAGGTTGTGGTACATGCACACTTTAATTATTAACACTGAAATCTGGTGAAAGTGAAGTATTGCTTTTTGTAAGAGCTATTACTACTGAAATGACCCATTTAATAGTGATCATGTTATCAAAGTATGGATTTAAATTGGTAATTAATAATACTCCATTTCTGAAAATGTTAGCACAGGAGTTCAATAAAAATGCTAAGTGGGTATCAAATACCACAGTCACTATATTGACCTATTAATACGTATTACTTACATTAAATGGTTTTCAGGGTAAGATATGAGGAAAAAATAATAAGTATAAAATATTTCTTAACAAGAAACCAAGGAGTCAATTAGTCAATTTATTAATTATTTTTTCTTTATTCTTTGTCTTTACATCTACAATTGTTACATAATAATTTTATTATTAAAAAATTCTAATAAGTGAAAATAGAAAAGATTTTAAATTAGTGTGACACTTTTGCCAAATTTTAGAATAATGAGTAGTCTGTGTTTTTCTCATTTTTATGAGTCCCTTGCTCATAGATATAAATAACAATCAATTGCCCCATTTATTTATTTATTTATTTATTTATTTATTTTTATTGTCTTTATTGAGACAGGGTCTTGCTATGCAGTTCAGGTTGGCCTTGAGCTTACTTTGTAGCCCAGGCTGCTCTCCAACTTGCAATGATCCTCTTGCCTCAACCTTCCAAGTGCTGGAGTTACAGGCAGGAGCCACTGCTCCTGATACACTTTTTATTTTTTATACATTTCTGAAGGATCAAAAATTTAAAACACTATAGGGTGTTATGATCAATTCAATTATTAAATAATGCTATAAATGATATGATAGAAGATACGATAAATGCTAAACATTCCTTTAGCACTGTGGATATGTCTAGAAATCCTAGTAGAATTTTATGCATTAAGTAATAATACCCTGTCTTGCTGATTTTCAAGAATCTCATATTTCCATGTATCAATTTATGCATAGATGTTCTTGGACTTCTTATTTTGTTCCTTCTTCCAGCTGACATGTTTCACAATGAAAACTAACACAATTTTCACTATTATTGTTTTGTAACACCTTTAAACTTGGTAGGATGAGTGCTCCATGTTACTTTTTCTTTGTGTTTTACTTGTGTCCCATCACATTTCTTATAAGCTTGTTCAATAATATCTTGCACAAAATGCCAGGTAGATTACTATGAAATAGCATGTTTTTTGCAAAATTTTAGAAAACTGACATCTCCAAGAGCTAAGTGGCTAAGACATTTATCAGTTTGTATGCTTACCAATAGCACGACATTCTTCACAACATTTGGTATGTTCAGTTTTTAACCATTTTGATAGACGTCAACTGGTTTCTTGGTTTTGTTTACTTAATATTTTCCTAAATGCTAAATTTTCTAAATTTAAAAATTTGATCTTTTTACTCTTCTCTACTTACATTTGTATACACTCATATTTTTCTTCCTTTGTTGTTTTGTGCTTCATTTTGAATATTTTTCCAAATTTATTGCAATTCAGTAATTTTATCAACAGCTGTTACTAATGTGCTGCTTGATACGTTAATATCAAGGAAATGGGCCTCACTGTTAATTATTTTCTGAATTTCCTTTTGATTCTTTTATAATTTCTAGTTGTCCTACAAAAATTGTCAATAGTATTTTTAGCATACAGGCATAATGATGTCTATTTCTATAATTAGGTAGAATTCATTAAGATTTCTTTTTCCAATAATTTTCTTTTTTTATCACATTGTCTTCCTGATGTCTAGATACTCATATTAAGAAAAAAACACTAAAAATAAGAAAATTTAAAGGTAATTTAAGGCCTAGAATGATACATTTGTCCTTGAAATATAGTTATTGTTTAGCATTGCCTATAGTAAAGGCGTTACTTTTCCTACTGAAGCCAAGAAATTTTACCACCATTCCAAAACTGAACTCGAAATTTTCACCCAGTTACTTAGTCTGTCAAAAAATGCTTCATAGAATCTCTGGTTTTTTAGCCCCCATTTCTAGGGTCAGGAAATAGGAAATTGACTTCAAGTAACAAATTCAGATGTTACTTTATTGTCACTATAACTTTTCCTCAAATTTTTCCAGCTACTTTTGCTTTCAAACATGTATTACACATGTATTTTCATATTTTCTTAGTTTTTCTCTGTGGTAAATTTGATTCAAATCAACTAGCTGGCCATCAATGGCCACTAGAAATTTTAGAAAAGAGGATGTCTAATCATGCACATCTTGGTAATATCGCTCTATAGCATTAAAAGTAGATTCTGTAGGGAAAGAGTAAATTAGCAGAAACTTTTGCAATAGTGCAGGGCAGAAATAAATATTTTTTTACAAATATTTAAGTGAAGAAAACATATCTTAAAATTTTGTTAAAGAATTAGCTTAAGTGTTAAAAAACATGACTGCGATAGTTAACTGGTTGCGTTAATTTGAGTAAGAAATGGGCCACTAAATTGGCTCAGCATAGTTCTGGGTGTGGAAGATCCACCATATGAATGACTGTCATCAGAACGATATAAAAGAGAAGCAGAGGAAGACTCAGTTCTTCTTCTTCAGAGGAGCTCTAGTCTTTGCCATTACCTTGGATGTCATTTCATGGCTTCTAGCACATTCTCTTCAGCCTCCAGTACAGAGCATTAGACCTCCTGGTACAGACTCACAGGAGTCACTACAGTGGACTACAGGCCCTCAGTTGGGTCCTTTGGTTCGCCAGCACACAGACGACTTTTGCGCTTTTCCACATCTGATTCTGTGGGTAGCCATTGTAAGCTAACCTTGTAAATTCTTATATATTTGCATGGCTTGAATTAAATGATTCTTTGGTAAGTACAGACTAATGCAATGAAAAAAATAAAACTTTAATGATATGTTTTGGCCAGTGAAACTGGTGGAATCATGGAGCAAATTTCAGGTAGTGTAGTTATTCAGGAGCAAGAATTTCATGACTTTTGTCCTGGGACATATTTCATCTCAAAGGCAATCAGGTAAAATGAGTGAATACTTTCTTACCCACACATTTTTCTTCTTCAGTCCTCTAGAGAGTTGGACAAAGTCTATCTATATTGCGTTTCATGAAGGACAATCTGCCTTTCACAGTCTACACTTGAATGTTAAAGCAATCAGAAATGCGGTCATACATATACCTGCAATGCTTATAAACATGGTTATACACCTGGTAGCCTAAACAAGTTAACATATAAAATTAATCACCATATGTTATGAAGATACATTAATGAAGGAAATGATAATTTAGGTTGGGTAAGAAATAATATGAGAAAAAATCACTGATAAATAAAAATTGTAATTAACAAAGTTATAGACATAACTGTATACATAAAGTATACAGACATATTTACCCTGTAATTGTTTGGTTTTTTAAAAACTTTATATTTAAAATATTATAAGTACATTTTTTCATTTAAATCAGTATTGCATTTTTAAAATTCTTTATAATTTCCAAATATTTTTGCGTTTTTGAGTACTGATTTCCAGAAGAGAAGAGACAGCAAGGACAGAGAATGCAACTGTCACTCTCAACTTTCTACAAGGATTATACGTATGATGATACAAACATTTTTAAAAGACGGCATAAAGATCACATAATTATACTTTATATAAATGATCCAAGTTATTTTAAAAGAACAGCTTTATATTAAATTTTGTAGGTTTCAGAGATTATAGTAAGTCTCACAGATTATAGTAAGTTTCCTATATAGGTTTTGATATTTGGAAACTTACCCTAATGTAAGTATTAATCATGCTCTATAAACATCTTTGGATTAATAAATGCTTTGAAGATTAGTAAAGCATGCTTGTGGCTGTGTCTGAGTGGGTCATTGTGGTATGACTTGGGAAATATATAGATATAGATATAGATATAGATATATTTATGTATATATATGAACTGAGCAGTTTTGCTCTGCCATCTCTTTTGCATCGTGATTTTTCTGTCTTTGAGCTGCCTACTATGTAACAAATCTCTTGAAACCACAAGTTAGTTAAAATTTTCCCCCTTGAAACTTTGAATGTGAGGTGTTATGTCTCAGCAATGGGAAAGCTGACCATTACAAAACATTTTTGGTCGCGTATGGCTCAGATGCCTTTGTAATGTCATTGTGGAAGGAGCCTGGAAAAGTTTTGAGATACAAAGCAGAGAAGGCCTATGGTACTGGAAGAAGCTCAGAGGATCAAAATGCTGGTTGCAATGCATACAGTAAAGGTGAGGCTCCAAAGGTTTCCGATTGTAATAAGGACTCACCTGGCATTTACACTAGAGGCTATATGTGTTTTAGTCAGACTGAGATTCAAGTTAGTGGACTACTTAATCTAGGAGAAAAAATTTCAAAATATCTCGATATTTAGGTTGTGACTGCTGAGTCTCATTCTAAAACTGGCTGCTTTTTTGGTCAGATTTACAGTGATACTCAGGGGAATAAAACAGAGCTGAAGCATATGAAAAACTTCAATTTTGGCCCAGAAAGAACCATGTAAAGTTGGGATCAAATGATATATGGCTGCTAAAGAGATTACTGAGTTCAAATAAACCAAGTAAGTTGTAAAATAACAAGCAGAAGGATGCCTTGAAGGATCTCAGGAATCAGAAAGATCCCACACATGGCAGGTTTAAGACACTCAAGACTGCTTTAGCCATGGTTCAAAAAATCCCAGCTACTACTTCTGCTGGCAGCCAACATTGATATAATCAAACTGATGACTATTTCACTGGCAGGTAGATTGCAAAGCCTATGGGATCAGGAAGGTTTCTGCTCAGATTTCAAAAGAAGGTCTCAAAAACCATATAAGGAGTACTTGAGAGGGCAGTGGATGTATCTTTAGGAATGAAGTGAAATGTGGGTCAGAGATGTTAGGAAAGTGGAACACCTGCCTGGGAAGTTTGGCATCTCTGTGTGGAGCCAGTTTAACACAGGAGCAGTATGAGTGGCAACAAGCAAGGCCATAGTGTGGGGAGTTCATACTTCAATACCATGTCGCCTTGATGTCAAATTCTGAGCTGTGGGACTCAGTGTGTGGTAAGAGTGTGTCTTGTGTCTCAAAAAGCTGAACTTCTGAAGCATGATGAAAATGTTGAGATTTGGTTCAAGGGATTATTATTTTTTCAGTTTATACCAAAAAATTGTATCCTGTTTGGCAGAATTATGTACTTCTTATTGGCTTTATTTGGTTATAAGGTATTTTTTAAGGAGCTCTGACTTTGGGGAGTTTATATGGTCTCTGGCTCCTTCCTCTCTGGCAATCTTCCCCTGCTCTGCTTCCCAGCTGCGATACACTAAACCAAGTCTTTCCAGCTTGTTTTCTGCCTTGAAGCCTTCTGGAACCATGTTAAACCTTTCTTCCTATAGGCATTGGTCATTGCGTGTCAGCATCTGAAAAGCTGACCAATACACTAAAAAAAAAATGTTTCTTTAGACAAGATGAGTGTGCATTATTGGTTTTTTATTTGCTTTTTCTTTGTTTGTTTTTCCCCCTTTGCAACCCTTTCCAGCATATGGCTTTTTTCAGTTGGCTTCAGTGGACATTAATTGCAAGACTAATGGAAGTGTGTCACATTGTAATCAGCTATCACCATGAAAGTCATTAAAAAATTCTCTTTGAAGTCTCTAGTAAGACTTCAAACCTAGTATAGTATTTATGGACAACAATTACTTACATTTACAAGACCTCAAAGACAGCACTTTAAAGAGAAAAACAGTTATTTATAAATACAGGATATATGTGAATTCAAATATATTCAGCATACTAAACTTCTATACTATTAAAGGACAAATTCTTTCAGTTTTAAGCTTGCATCTACTCCAGATGCTATTAATGTTTAACTCAAACCACTAACATTACACCATCAATCAAATTCTGCTCTAGATGGCAGAGCAACAAAGCTATCATCACAGCTACTGCAACTGAGATAAAAACAAGATGAACTATTATTTTAAAAATTGTATTCTATCATTTTGTGTTACAGAATATGAAACAGGTAACTGAGTCTTGATCTAAGTAAATCACTTTTAAACTCAAAAATTTTAGCCATTTTTAACACTGATGCATTACTGATCAAAGATTTTCTTTAAACTATTCAAAATCAATTACAGGTTTTCACATTTTTGTCCTATTTCATGGAAGATTATGATCCTAAAATGTTTGTTAGCTTTGTTAACTCTAAAATTAGCAATTATTTGTCATAAAAAATATAAACTATTCCCATTAATAAGTGTAACTGTTAGCAAATATGTATATTTTAACTCTCTTCTAATGGACAAAAACAGTTCCTATATTGTTACTATATATTTAGTTTATATAATAACAATAATATAAACTTGAAATAGAGTTTAAATAACTAGTAAACTTCCTACATGGAGTTTTATTTATTCCAACAATGAGAAACATTTTCAGATTATTTAATAGAAATTGACTTTTTGAATTAAGCAAGAATAGACTCTTTTCACGATTTTAGAAACTGAACCTATGATGTTATGCATGCTCAGAGGTGAACGTTCTATTGCTGACTTAATTTCCCATTCAATGAAAGTAAAATTCTAATGCATAAAAACTAAATCAGGAATTAATTTCAAACTTTGCTTATTGTCTTTCAAGATAAACAAAAGCATTAGAAAAATATCATATAATCAAATGCCATAGTAGTCCTTAATGCAATTAGAACTCATAACAAGTCAGTAGAAAATAAAAAAAAGTATTTAATGCATATAACAAGTGTGGATAAGGATAAAAATAAAATATAGTTTGTAAAAGCTACAGCATTCTTTAAACTAGGTACAATTATGTAGATGATATCGAAATACACAGTGAGATTTAAATACGAGAAAGTAAAACATTTGACACATCTATTTAAATACTTGCCTTTATCTCTTTGCTATTTCTTTCAAGAATCTTCAAGGAGGGAGCATACAAGGTGGGATGAATAGAGTGCCAGTCCCATTTTCATGTTTTCTTAGTTATATAGAACCTTCAATTTTTATTAATTCTCTTGGTAAAGCTATTCAGTATTAAAATCTGACATATACTGAAAGTTATGTGAACTGTATTGTATGTACATATACACACATATGTACACATTTATACTTAATAATGTAAATACGTGTAGATTTTAAACCATACTAAGAGGTACATTTCATGGTTATTCATCTTTTTTTAGCATGCAAGGTTAAACTTATCTGTTTTTTGCTTTTCAGGGATGGGGTCAAAACCAGAGTCTCGTGTATAGCTGACAAATATTCTGCCACTGAACTACAACCCCAGCTCTAAATTTAGCCTTAAATGCCATTAAAGATGAAATTTAAGTCAGGTCAACCGACACATAATAGCAATAAATTATTATTGATTCATAGAAAGTGGTGACTATATATGTAGAGAAGGAAATAATCACATAAAGAATGCTACTGTACTGAGCACTTAAATGCACAAACACACACACAAATTTCATTCTTGCATTAATCTACAAGAGGGTGAAAAAAAAGAGGGTGAAGATAATTCTTATGTAAAAGAGCAAGTTACTAAAATAACTGGGCAAATTTCTTGTTGTGTCAGGTCACCTACACACACACATGAACACATCTATGGAAACAGAACAAATGTATCGCTGATTAACGCCAACACTCCTGTACATGCAAGGACAAATAAAAATTTCATTTTTCTGTAGTTCTACAAGCCAAACACAAATATCCAGCACCATCATTAGCAGTATATTTAATACTTCAGCACTTACTTATATCGGTGATTTTCTCCAGTGTGCCAAACAGTTTCTTAATTTACAACTATTTTCCCTCAAAAAGATTTTGTAAGAGCACCCGAATTTCATTTTAAATGATCCTACTTTTGTTGATAGAGCATACAGTGTCATTACCAATCAAGAAATAAGAGTTTTATTGTATTTTTCATACATTTAACCATCAATGCCTTTCCACATCACAAAACAGTGTTAGTTTATTAATTAATATTGTTAGTTCATTGAAAAAATAAATGACAGAAACTGGGAATAAAGCCAAGTGCCTGAACATTCTCACTAATGCAGTGCGAAAGATTGTTTAGCCATTTTCAACAGAGTGAATTTGACTATTTTAATTCAAAGTAATTAATTGAATAAAGCTTACGCTGGGTGATATTTTCCTCTCAGTGAATGAAGACATAAACTTTTTCGTAAAATAGGGTAGAGAATGCATTGGGGAAAAGTGAACCTTTGAATAATCACTTATGTTTTAGCAAAGGAGAGCATGTGAAAGAACAAGGGAGAGAAGGAAATTCCACACAGGGGAATAGTAAAAGAAATATATATGAAGTTGTCTTTCAGAGCTTGCAAATTCAAATAAAATTTTAATATAAAATCAGCAGTTTTTCATAATATTCTCTGCCATATTTAAAAAATATTTATTAGTAACTCTCTTGCATACATCTACATAAAATGTTGGAACTTCAATCAAAGGCTTCCACTCAAAGATCTTCTAAGGAGATTTCACAACTTATTACACCTCTCCTGTTTTATCTTCAATTATAGTCCTATCTCTTTAGAATCAAGACCAGCAAATTCTTAGAATAGTGCAAAAAATATAATGCACATATGTATGTGTATGTGAATTTATTAACAACCAATGCATACATGTGCGAATGAGCATGAATACAAATATACTTGTTTGAGTGTGTGTGTATATATATATATATATATGCATGCATATGTACAGTGTATACATATATACATACATTCATGAATACACACTGCCATGTACACTTACATATTCATGCAATGTGGATGGGTAAAATGGCCAAATTACAAACTTTATCATGTTATGAAAACTTTCCATTTTATTTTGGTAACTAGGAAGCTTTATTCTTCTTTCCACACTCTATAGGCTTTAACACATACACTTGCCTATAATGTGACTGTACACAGTTATTACATAAAGAAATGAGGGCTTGAATTTTATACAATTTTGTCTTATAAAATTTGATATATGAATCTATCTAATTTCACAGCTAAAGTAAACTTGACCAACATACAAAATTCTTCTGAGCTTACATGGGATTATTTTGTTTCCCTCTCCCATTCACTCCCTTTCATAAATATATATATATATATATATATATGTATATGTAAATATTTGTGTGCATATTATAATCTTTTTATAATTAAAAAACCTGCTACTTAAACATCTCCATTATCATGCTAAACTTACTATTAATTTCCTGTGCTTTCCTCATTACAGTTGTTATAGCCTTCATTATTGCATCCATTAGTTTTTCTTGGATGTCAATATATTCAATATAATTGTGAACTTTTCAAGCCTGACCTTCTTGATTTATTTCTGAAGGCTATGAAGAGATTGCCCAACTGCCTTCTTCTGAAATATAAAATAATTGAACTGAAAGTGCATTGATGAGAAAACAGTTAACCTTTTACTTTGAGAAGGCCCTGTTGCTTTCATGTGATAGGAGTCTTTGAGGCTGTTTGTGTAATTTAACTAAGGCCATAGATAAACACATGATTTCATACAGCATCGAAAAACTGATATTAAGCATTTTTAAAAATGGATCTAACACTAGCCATTTCAATTTAGTAGATCACTACTGAATTAGACTTTCACCTCTTATTGAAAGCATATATTTGATCAAAGATTTGTGTCAGTTTACTACACTCAAATTGCAAATATAAGAGTATTCTTAATAGATGTGCAGCCCTTCTAAAGTGACATAAATGTTAAAATAATTATTTTAGTACTTTAAATACATAAAAACAACCCCTTAGTGTAATCTCAAGTCTGTAATGAAATGCTATAATTGTACATAATAAAAGTTTTTATTTCTTGTTTCATGTAAGTGCAAAATATCTAATCCTTATTAAGTAATCAGTTTTTAATACTATCAAATGGTATGTTCATTCAGTGTATTTTTACATTTCTGTACTATAAATTGTTTAACTGAAACTGCATGAAAGTTTCTCCTTTTGGTGAAATAAAATATAGCACATTTATGTTTCTTATTCTTTGTTTTGAGATATCTTTCTTGAATGAACATCTTCTATTAATTTCCTTCTCATTCAACCATCTTTTCCTGATAATTGCTCCTTTACTTAAATTTTGAAGCTCAATCTTCTTTTGAAAAATTCAAATTCACTCATCAAAATGAAAAACATTTTATAGAATTATCCATTACTAATACTCATTTAAAACATCTTAGATAGTTTCTCACTAGATCTTTCTGTCAAATGAAATGTGGGTAGAGTTAATGTACTACATTGCTGACCAAATAAATATAGAAATAAATGGATCAAATAAAGGCCAAATAAATATCATACTCCCTTAGTTCTTCTCATTCTCCTTTCCAAGGTGCGTTTAGTCGATTTATGTTGAAAATAATGTTGTTACATCATCAAACTATTCAAATGAGAATCACTTATGCTCTACTGCTAACAATGATATAAGAGCTACACGAATTTAAATTTTAAGCATATGCCACATAGGATTTATCTACTACAGTACCTGATGTGATTAGATCCAAGTCACTAGAAGGAAGTTAAGTTTTGAAATTCTCTCATGAAATGATTTCTCCTGGATGGTTTTCATGAAACTAGGAGTGAAGATAGAGTCAGTTTATTCCTGATTGTTGAAAAACATTACTTTGTCTTTCAAGCCAGAAGTTTATATCTAATATTACTCATTAGAATGATGGTTCCTTTGAATGCAGACATCATTAAGTCCCAAGTTACTTTAACATGTGAACCTCTAAGGTTTTAAGACTCACTTCACTCATTCTGACAAAGCTGACATAATTTTAGAATGTTACCATTCACATAGTTAAATTGAAAATTTAATTGTTCATTTTCTTGTCTTTTTTACATTCATTCAGTGATAAAGTATACTCCATCATCTTCTCTTAAACAATTTTACCATATGTAGTTTCTTACATTTTATACATTTTCACTCAAATCATTAAAGGTAAGATACTGTATAGATATTTGTCTTTAGCCATAGTTTGTAAAACACATATGTAGAATTTCTTCATTTTGAATATCTTAAAGTTTACCCAAATATTTAATAGTTCATATCAGGTTTCTAGGAATCACTATTTTATTCTTTGCTTCTAGAATATCATATCAGGTTTCTAGAAATCACTATTTTATTATTTTCACTACATCATATATGTAGAATCATAAAAATATGCCCCTGGTTTGTTCCATTTAGGGTATATATTCAAGGTTCACCCACATGGTTACACATAAAAGACTTCCCTTCAATAGGACTGAAGGAAGGATTATCCAATGTTATTTATTCATAATGTTAGTCTTTATTCCTCTGTAAATGAGGGTTGGGTTTTTCTTACCTTTTAGCTATTTTTAATAGTAATGCAACAAATATAAATATACCAGTTTATCTTTGTGATCGTCCTTGAGATTAAAAATAACAATGAAATTTCTGGAACATGCAATATTTCTACTTTTAAATTTTTGAAGAGGTTTCATACTGGTGTATAGGAAAAGTATAGAATTGCTACCATTTTTATTATCACTATTTGTTTTTCAGATTCCAATTTCTACACATCCTAGGCAATGCTTCTTGCCTTTTACTTTTTTATAACAGCCATATTAATGATTATGAGGTGATATATTTTTTAGTAGAATTGCCCTTGTAACTTGTGATTTTGAACACTTTACCTATGGATTGATCACTTTTATGTCTTTTTTTGAAATTCTATTCAAGGTATTTTATTTATATATATTTTTTTACTATTGACTTGTATAGGTTCTTTATGCATTTTGTGTATTATCCTTGTATGTTTTTTTAATACCTTCTCTAATTTTTAAGTTTTTTCTTTAAACTACTGGCTGTTTTCATTGCTGAGAAAGCATTTTCCTTGGATGCAGCTCCATCTGTCTATTTGGGGAAAGTTTATTTATTTAGTTTTATTGTTTATTTTGATTTCTGCGTATGCTTTTGAAGTAATACCTGTGAAATCATTCCCAAGATCAGTGGCATGACATTTTTCCTTATGTTTTCTTCTAAGACTTTTACAATTTCAAATAATATTTAAGTCATTATTCTACTTTGAGATGACTGAACTTGTAAGAAGATGTCCAGTTTTATTCTTTCATCTGTACAAATTTACTTCTGTAAACATTTGTGGAACAGACTTTTTTCTCTTGTTGCTTTTTTTTGGGTGCCCTAATGTGGGTATGGATGTATTTGTTCCATTGCTCTATTAGTTTCTTCATGTCTGTAACAGAATTTGAATTACTATGGCTTTGTGATATATTTGGAAGTCAGGAAATGTGGTGAGTCCAATTATCATTTTTCTCTGGATTGTTTTGGCCATACCAAGACTTGATGTTGTGTTGTAATGTTAGAGTTGTTCTTATTTCTTTTTATATAGATAATACTAGAGTTGATTGAGTGCTATAGACATTTTGTCAATATTAAGTACAATATTTATGAATTTGTTTGACTTTTAGTAGTGTCTTTTTTTGGTTATGTTAATCCATTTATAACAGTTTTTAGTCTACAAGTTACATTTGTTTTATAATGGAACATTTTCCTAATTTCCTTTTTAGTCGGCTTCTAATTAGTATGTGAAAACATAACTAATTTTTGTGTATTAATTTTGTATCCTGAAACCTCACTGAATCAATTTATTAGTTCTAAAATTATTGGTGTAGTTTTTTGTGCAGTCTTCAAACGTCTCTGTATTTCTATAAGATCACGCTATCTGGAATAAGGCATGATTTAAGTCTTGTTTTCAATTTGGATGATTTATTAATTTTTCTTGCTCATTTTCTCTACCAGTGGTAGATGTGAGCATCCATGCTATTTCCCAATCATAATGAAAAGCTCTACATTTTTTATTATTGAGTATATTATAAATGGCTCTTCTACATGGTCTTTATTATGTTCAGATCACTTATTGCTTTTTGTACTTTACTAAGAGATTTTATCATAAAACATTTTGGATATTTGTCAAATACTTTTATCTACATTGATAGGGTACTTTATTCTTCATTTTGCTAAAGTGATCAATCACCTCGGTTTACAAGTCATCCTTACATCAAATTTATGTTGCAATTCTTGCATCTCAGCAATAAACCTCATAATATATATGACCTTTATAATATTAAATATATAATATATGACCCTGTATATAATATTGAATTAAATTTGCTAGTGTAGGTAGAGTATTTTATCTAAAATGCTTCAACTGAAGAGTTTCAGAGCTAAATATTATTTTTTCAGATTTTAGAATAAATGTATGTATAAAGAGAACTGTCTGGGAAATGTCATTCAAGTTTAAGTACTATTTTTTGGTTTTGTATATACCTTATTCACATAGCCTGAAAGTAATTTTGTACTATATTTTTAGTGCACCTGTGTTTTGACTGTGAATTGCCTCATGAGATAAAGTAGTATTTTGCATTTGTGACATTGTGTCAACACTCAAAAAGCTTTGAATTTTGTGGCAGTTTACATTTTGGATTGATATCTCAGAGGTGCTCAACTTGAATCTTGAGAATTTTTAAATCTTTGTTCTGTAACCACACTAGCATGTACTTTTCTTGGGTTATGTTTGTGGATTTTATTTAAAGTTAATGCTAGCTACATAATATCGTTTGGAAGTTAGACATCTTTTTAATTTTTGGGATTTGAAAAGAATTGGCCTTCTTCAAATGTTTGGTAGAGTTTTACCAGTAAAGTCATGAAGTTCTAAGAATTTCTATATTGAGAAGTTTCTGGTGGCTGATCATACATGTTACTGGTTAAATGTCTGTTCTCCCCTTCTATTTCTTTTAATTTTGTAAATTAGATTCCTCCATGTTCTTCAGTCTTTCTTTTTTTCTGCTCTGTTAATTTATGTTTCATAATTTTTATTATGTATGAAGTACATAATAAATTTACTTGGTGAGTAAGTACACATGCTTAATATAGATTGTTTCTTCCATTTTCTCATATTTCATTTTTGGTAGGTTATACTCTTCCAGAAATTTACCTATTTCTTTTAAGTAACCTGACTGTTGGCATGTAACTGTTCACAGTACTCTGTAATGATTTCTGCACCATAGAATATAACATATATAGACACTGTATAAATCTTGTAAAATTTAGAAAAATAACAGGGAAATTCTAAATCTCAGTACACTCACTTTTTTGTTCATTACTTTTGTTCATATCCAATAATGATAAAATAAGAAGATGAATTCTTAAGCATTTCATTCATTTGCACATCAATGTTCAAGAACTACCAAATATGTAAGAAGTACCAAATGTCTAAAGAACTACCAAATTTAAAAATAATTTGAAAAAATATATTTCTATTTTTATAATGATATAATTTTAATTGTATTACCATTATATCTTATCCATTTTAAAATGTTTTGTTCATCATAACGGTTTAGCTTCTTTGGCTGATAATAGTACTATTAGGCAATTGTGAAATCTCTGTTTCCATGCTTGACTGAAAGACACAGTCTTAAATGAAGCTACAATCTGGCTAGGTAAAATAAGCATACGTAAGATAAACATCTTGTAATAAAATAGAGTTTTATACTTAAATAAAAAATGAAGCGCTCAGACAGTAATGATGTAAGAGTTCAGAGGAAGAAACAAATGCAAGGAGCAAGTTATCAAGGAAGTTTGTGGGGTAGGGTAGTAGAGGTTATGCAGAGTATTAAGATAACTGATTTGATTTCTCAAAGTGATGCCTTTATTGAAGCAAATGACACACTTATTAATGACATAGGCTTCCATTATCTGATTAAATGCTTGACTTTCCTGACCTGTTACTTTACCTTTGAGACTTCATTTCCTACCTGGCTAGCACAATTCTCACCATGTGAAAAGGAAGGTCAATGCTAATCAGGGCACTTTTCACAAGGTTATATAAAATGCTAGCTAATCCCAAAACTTTGCTTTTTTTATAGAAACATGTTTTTTTCTCTTGCCTTTACTTCTACAACAAAATAATGGTAGGTATTTTTTAAAAAAACTGTTTGCAGCAAGTAAAATGCATGAGTGCTTATTTTATTTTCAGTTTAGATTAGATGAGAAAAACAGATCGGGCATTCACAATGCCCTTCTTCACCTTGCAATGAATCTGACTCATAGGCAATTTATAGCAACATATACAGTTTTAAAAGTTGCTGCAGTAATAGGCAGCAGTCAAACTATTATAATTTAAACTGACTAAGATGCCCCTAGAGAACACATTTTACAAGAAAGCTAAAATTTATTGAAAAACAATGTGAGTTAGGTTTTTCATTCATTGAATTTCCATTCCTGAGAAAATCAGTGGCAATAATGCTTGTTAAGTTAGCATCCTGCTTGATGCTTTTGCCCTGCAAGTTAGATGTTCAGTTTTAACAACTGAAGACAAGGTTAGAATTTTACTGCTTTTTGACCACCTCACCACAGCATAATTCATTTTTAAGAACATTTCAAAATGTTTTAAGATTTCTCATCGTTGGTGAAACATAAAAGTGTCCTTTTTATTATGCAAAGTTTCAGAAAAATCTAATACAGATTTCAGAATTTAAAACATTATTCAGATTGCATTAAAATTACGTGAAATTTTTTTGACCTTACTTTCCTTTGGTTTCCAAAAACATGTTTTTCATCTAAGAGATTTTAACAATCACTTTTAATATCATCTTTTTTTTCCATAATTCCTTTAAAATATCCCGGGATATTTCTAACTCTTGCATTCAAACTCTTATATCTTTATTTGTTACAAAATTGCAATCACTTCCATAATTTTAGGTACCATATATCCACACCCTACTTTTATTACCAAAATTTGGGATAGTCTGATAGGGCTTCCATAAGAGAGTAGGAAGAATCATTACCTCAAACAATAGAAATTTATTTCTCATCATTTCGGAAGATGAAAGACCGACATAAACGTGAAAAAACCAATTATTCTTTTTCATTACTTTGTTACATAGCCTTTCATCTGTGAACATTCCCTCTCAGATACTTACCCTTTTTAAAAGAACACGAATCAAATTAGACTGAAACTCCCCCACAACCTCATTTAACCTTACTTGCCTCTGTAAAAGTACTGTATATTGAGGGTTAAAGCAATAACGTAGTTATTTTAGGGGAACAAAATTCACTCAAATATTGGTGAGGAGTTTGAAGTCATTTCTTTGTTTCTCTTAGCATAGTACATTCTGGCTAAAGGTTGGCTGTTAAAAGGTTGAATTACATTGTAAGATGGGAAAGGATGATCCTTTTACCTTAAACATTCAGATGGATATTGTTCAATTGTATCCTAAAAAAGTTAACATAGATAAATAACTATAATATATTATTATCTCTGAAGTTTTGGGCTTACTATGCCAAGAAGTTAAAATTAATTTTTGCTGTCAAGATAATCTTTGGAGGGGAATTGTGGAAGCTACTTTGGGTTATTACATGCATATTCTATGTTACTAGGATAATTAGTCCTTACAAGAAATGTATAAATAATCTACAGTAAACATTTTAAAGTAACTTCTGATAAGTTTGTGAGCTGCGAATGTTGAGCACATAGATAGCTATTGGATGAACAATTTGATAAATTAATTTATGGTAGGTAGAGAAAGTATGTGCAGATCCAAGTGGAATGGTTCAAGACTTGGGGTCAGTCTGGGGTCAGAATTCCCAGTCACTGTGCTGTTTATGCAAGCAAGGAATAAAAGAAAATATTTGGAACTATTAAAAGAACCTGTGCTCCCATATATCATAAAAATTATGTGAAGGATATTTACCAGGAATTAGAGACAAGAATTTTGAGACATTTTTTATTTGAAGTTCGTGAAGCTAGTCTATCAATTATGTGAGCTACATTGTATATTAACATTTTTTAAAGTGAAATTACGTTCAATTCTCATCATTGTTGGGTAGCAGGAAATTCATATTAATCATGAATCATTTCCTCAAAGTCAAGAAAAAGCAGAGAAGACGCAAAAAAATTAGAACACTAGGAGAGATATCTATGATCTTTAGTAATACTAATTGGCAATATTTTCATGAATCTGTAAGGGGACTTACACTCCTTCTTTTGTGTTATGCCAAAGAGTTGATTTATTTATTAGAATGTTGTAATTTGGTGTCTACGCTACAACCTTCTAACATATACCATGAAGAAGATAGTTTCTGAGATTCTACAAGCAACCATGTTCATCACTGTAGTCTAATGAAAGAATGAATACCTTTGCAAAATCGAATGCAATCATAAACCTTTAACATAATAAATTCTCTTCTTTGTTCTCTGTATAACAATCTTCTTAAAACAATAGAAAATTTGGTGCTTAAAGCAAGAAAATAATGAAGGCTGATAAAGAAAGGAAAGTGTACAAATTAGTATTTTCAGTCTTTTCCATGCTATACTATGAACATGCTTCTAAAATTTTGAGATGACATCCTTAAACTTGTGGATGATGGATAAAAATTTGGGGAATATAGCATTAAAGTTAATCACAGCATTGGTGATCAATGTTTGTTCTTTTATAGCAAACAGCCTCAAAAACCCACTGAGTAAATTGTATATTTGTCCCATTTATCCTACCACATAAACTATTTCCCTAAATTTGGGAGTAATATTAGTATATTTATTTAGTCTACTAGGCGTATAGTGCTAATCCATAAAATTTAGTGGATTCAGCTTTGGGAAACAATGCTACAGAAAGTTGATAGAGAAATTATTAGTAGTTTAGAAGAGAATTTAATTTTCAGAAGCATTACCAGCCAACTAGTTATTTAGTATTATTTCATAGAGTTTGAGAAGATATTTTCCAACACTATGAAAAGAGAGAATTGAGACCAAATTTGGTACTAGACAGTGAGGAATTGAGTCAACCAAGTCTCATTCTGACCCAGTTTAAATTCTCATTGAGCAATTTGCTGAATGAAAGACGAAGAACTACCTTTCAACTACAAATTATTTTTGTGAGTAAGTCTGTAATGCTGCTGTTTACACATATGCTAGAAATTGACACAGGAGTACTAAACAATTAGCAGTTTGTTTGCCTCAGAATTATTCTTATTTTGCTGACATCAAAGTTTTCTGGGGGAGGAATGAAGAACAACAAACTCTAACACTGTGTTTGAAGCATAACAACTAACAAAACAATAGCTCCAGCTCAATGAGAAAGCATGAAGAAAGAAAAAAAGAGAGGAAAATATACATCTAGAGAAAATGCTTTGATTTTACATAGTTTTCCATTGTTTTAAACATTTTGCTAATGGAACATTCATAACTTTATTTAGAGCCTAGTTATTTTCTGACAGTGTAGAGTATGTGTATTTTGAAAATAGTGGTGATATGTACACAAGCAAATATGTTTACAGCATATATTTTATGGTGAGAATGCGTGATGAATAAATGCTGACAAAAAATCAAAACCAATTTTGATTTAGAGGCAATGGAAAATCCACAAAAGTTACAGACAAAAACTGAGAATAATTTATTCTACATTACCGTCCTTGTTAGTTTTGGTAAAACCATTTTAAGTGATAATCTGGTGTCAGGGAAAGCATAACTCAAATAACATTTGTAGTGCTGAATGAGGTGGTCTAATACATATCTAGATTGAAAGTGGCCCCAATTATTATGATATTTACATTAGGCCTCAGGCAATTTTAGTAATGCAGTTTCAGAGTTTCACCATGGGACTCAATAGATACAGCTGTAATCTAATTCATGCATATCAACAGACATAAAAATTAATTGTAAGGTAAAATATAACTCTTATACTCTCCAAATATTCTCAGATTTCTCAAAGAGGAAATTGGCGAACTTGAAAAAATAAGACAGAATATAGAGTCAGTAAGTTTTTGTGATATAGATTGGTTTAGTAAAAAAGATTTATTTTCATTCAGTCTTTTATTCATTAATTTATTCATTCATCTATTCATCTAATGTGTTTGTTGCCTTTCCATTAGTGTGTGTATTAGTTAAAGTTCTCTAGAGGGACAGAATCAATATAAAATATATGTGTAATTATCCAAAGAGATTTATTTAATAGGCTTAGAGTGTGAGAAGCAGAAGAGCTGCAATGGCTGTCTGAGGAATCAAGGAGGAAGAATCTATAATGCCCATCTCTGTATTAGAAAGCCCGAAAACCCAGGGGCAGTCAAAGATAGAAGGCCTAGAAGGACCTTAGAGTCAGGGGTACAAGTCTCTACAGGAAGGCTGAAGAACTTGAGTTGGAAGGCTATAAGAAGGCTACAGAGCCTGTTCTGAACAGCTGAAGAAATGGGAGATCCATCCCCACAGGAAAGAACAGAGCCCCTCCAAAGAGAGGATACTGGTTTCTTCTCTCTCTTTTTATTCCACCTAGCCTACAGCCTGTTGCTTGGTGCAACTCACCTTTGCAAAAGATCTTCCTACTCAGTTAGTTGGTGTATGTGTCAAACATTCACAGGCACTTAGAGGTTTACTAATCTGCCAGGCAGTCCTTGTTCAAGTTAAGCCAACACATTATGACTAATGATCACAAGTCACCCTTTGTCAATTTGACAACCAGTCACACCTTAAACCATATTATTCCCCAAATGAGGTAGAAATTTCACAATTATGGCTAAGACAACACAACTATCCTACCCACAGAGGGAAATACACTCATTCCCTCCCAGAATACAAGGCATAGTTTTTCTTTGGGTAATGTTTATTCATCTCCTGACATTTCATAATTTACATACTATAATATATATTTAACAACACTTAAGTATCAATATTAAGTTGATTGATATTATGCTATACGAATCCCTAATACACCTGCTTAATATAGATATTTATATGAATAAGCTTGTTAACAAAATAAGAAAGATACTCACGACAATCCTCATTTCTTACACTGATTGTAGCTGGTATTTATAACTACCTGTTTTTACTACTCATACTGTATTTCCTTGACATCCAGCAAGCACCTTAGCTGGTCTTGGTTCTTTACCTGCTACAGTGACACAAGCTTTCATTCCTGAAGGTTCTGGGTCATTTCATTCTAACTAGATTTGGTTGTTTCAGTTTCCCATTGATTTTAATAACAAGGCATGGGGATACTAGGAGAAGCTCTAAGGGAGTTTCTGTGCTCCAAATATATTTTTTCTTTCCTCCATTGTGGAGTAATATTTCAATTTCTTCTTGGTTGTCTGGTTAGACTACCCTGCCCACACTGTAACTCACATTTTAGCTCATTGACTCAGAGGCATGAGGAGCCAAAAGTGACTTGGGGAAAGACTTAATTTCTAGTTCAATGGAATTATTGTTGTGCCACCTGTACAAGTCTCCCCCCACCTCCAGAACTAAGACATTTAGGCCATGGAAACAGAAAGCAAAATCTCTGCTAGTGGATCGCTAGAGGTAATAGTGAGTGCTATCACTTCCACTTCCACTCTGATTCCTAGAGCCATATATCTTGGCTATGGGAAAAATAGCACCATGTATTGGATGTGGAGAGCACTGACTTAACCCTGCAAAGTATGACCACTGGGGTGAAACTGTAAATGGATCTTCAAAAAGTTATCCCTCTTATTTCTCAATCCAACTGCTTCTTGATGGTGGAGATAATGATAAATGAATTCTATGAGCATGTGGTTATTTCTAGACCTCTTAGGCCATGAAATATATTCGCTGGTCAGAAACAATGCTGGGTGGAATATGTTGAGGCTTTCTGGAAGTTAAGAGATGGTAGTTTTGGCAGAAGAATTATGTGTAGGAAAAGCAAATCCATTGCTGGAAAAGGTGTCTTTTCCAGTAAGGACAAAGTGCTGCCTTTTCCATCAGGTCACAGGCTGATCATGCCAGGAACTGATGCCATATTTGAGATTCAGTGTTAGAAGCTGCTGCTGTCAAATTAGGACTTCAGCAGTGGTTGTTGCTAGGTTAGACTTTGTGAATGGAAGTACATGCTGCTGAGGCCAGGCTTAACCTCCATCCCTGTCAACAAAACCATTTTCTCCACAAACACATTGGTCAATGACAGGGGTTGCTGAATTAAAAAAAAAATTGACTTGTCCACAGAATGTCTAACTATCCACTAAATTATTAAGGTCCTCTTCTGATGAGGTCACCTTTATGGTGAACATTCACTTAGAATATAAATATCTTCGTATCCTGCACCCATATGGAGAGTATTATCCTTTTTGCTGAACTATTGGCTACAGTCCATCAATTGGTCAAATATCTGGCCGTTTATTTGCCAAGCAAAACGTATAAATAATGCATAAAAATGTACACACTGCCTGAAGTTCTGTCTACTGTGAAAACTACTCTCCATTACTGTTCCTCAGAATGTCACAAAAAGTGGCTAGAGTTCTGCAGCTGTCCATTCTCAAGAGGTGTCTGCATAACATACAGAAATATCTTTTAACCATATCCCAGTCTTTTATGCTTCTGTCAAATGATCATACCATACACTGCATGATGTCTTAGAAACATCCTGTGGGCAGAAAACAGTCGGCAGTAGTATGAACCATGACATTGAAGCCAATTCTTTATGTAGCTTACTTGTACTTTTAGAACTTGTTTTGGTGCCCGAACATGTATACACCATTTCCATGTGATGATAGACTATCACTGTGTGTGTTCAAATTTATGACTTGGTGGGTCAGATAGTGCCTAGTTCAGCTTACATAGTAACCTAGTGTCTCATGGTCAAGGACTCAGTTTACACTAAAGCCTAGTAGCAGATGAGGCACTGATTCTGAAAGGGAGAGTAGTTGTTTGCAGACTGATGCAGAGCTTCATAGAGATCGTAAAGATTTCTTCCATGATTCACCTATGGGGATCTTGCAAGAGGCTCACAACAACTGACACCTGGAGTACCAGTGAGTCTACTGGATTTTATGGCCTCCATGGCAGAACATCCTGCCCAGCAGGTTGGGAGTATTGTAGAACCTTTGTTTGTTCTGGGGCCCACTCAGAAATAGCAGCTTTTCAAATCACTTGGGAAGTGATGTAGAATAACAAACCCAAGAAAAGAATGTGCTACCCAAAAATCCAAATAGCCCTCTTTGTGATTATAGGAGAGTCCACATTCAACAATTTTTGTAGTGTACTTCTAGTTTGAAAGCAGACCTGATAACCATGATAATTGTAACAGACTTAAGGTAATTTTGTTAATGTAGCTCATTGTAGGACCAAATAGATATAGCTGTGATCTAATTCATGCAGACAGACAGGCATGAAAATTAATTCTTAAGGCAAAATAAAACTCTTTGTGTTCTACACATCCTTTCAAATCTTTCAAGGAGGAAACTGATGGCCTTAAAAACCTGATGAGATATTGAGTCAATACATCCTCTGGTGGCATAAGTTTAGTGACAAAGAATTTATTTCCATTTAGTCATTCTTTCATTAGTTGGTCCATCCATGTACTCATCTGATGTGTGTGTTGCCTTTGCATGATGGCAAAAGTGGTTTTACTAAGAATTGTGAAACATTAGAGACTTTCTGACTCGTTTATCTGTCAATCAGCTACTCATGTCTATCCTAAGTTAGAAAAGTTTATATATCTAACAGCATCACATAACTAAGGAGGTTTCCCCCAGAAAAAGCAAAGTTCTCATGAAAAAAGCCTAACTTTTATGTCTGCTTATAAACAAAGGAAAATATTGATATTTTGCTAGAAGAAAGTTCCATAGAGGTTTTCAGTATCAGTGAACAAATATTCAAAACATATACAAATTTCTGGTGCTCACACTTAAAGACTTTTTAGAGGTATTTCTATTTATATGTCTAAAAATAGGAATAAAAGAGAAATTTTGATGTATCTAGTGGATACACATTCTTCATATTTAAAAAGTCCTTTCTGTCCACTATGTAGCTAATGGGCAAGCTACCCCCACTTCTTTCTGGTTCCCTGTCACATACAGCATTATTCTTACTCCATGGCATTTTTATCCAGTGGAAAGCTACTCAGCTATAAAGAAAAATAACCTCAAGCCTCTTATAGGTAAATAGATACAACTTAAGATCGTGTTCATGGATGAAATGGCCCAGAGCCACATGGGTGAGCATCATGTTACCTCCCTAGTACAAAACAAACAAACAAACAAACAAAAAAAAAAACCACTAAAGGAGTAAGTAGGATTCAAAATACACAATACATATTGTAAAAATGAAAGGGGTGGAATTGTCTAAAAAGGGCAGGCAGTGGCCATTGTTAATCTATCATCAGGATTTGAGTCCTGTATTGTTTTCATTGAGCTGTTTAGTTCTGGTCTTATTCTATTTTGGTTTGCCTAATTTTATTATATTTGATGGCATAGACAGCTATTTCAAAGATAACAAAACACATTCTGGTAGCCATTATTGATATCTGATCATCCAGTTTTGAAAACCTATATTGCTTTCATTGTTTTGTTTTGAGTGATTTTATCCTATTTTGGTTTGTTTGATTGTATTATGACTGATGATATAAGCAACTGCTTAGAAGATAACATGAGGCATTATAGTAATCAGTGTTGTTTTACTATGTATTGCTTCCATTGTTTTGTTTAATCCTGTACTATTTTGTTTGATTGTATTGTGTCTGATGGTATGGGCAGTTATTTTGAAGATAACAAGAGGTATTATAAGGGGAAAGGAGGAAAGAAGGAAGAGAAAAGGAAAAAGACATAAATTTGCATATAGGTATACATAAGATAGTTGAAATGACTATACTAATAAATGCATTAGTTAATGAAAAAGAACAGTTAATACTTATATGATTGGATCAATTTTACATGTCTTTATCTGTTGATCTAAACGACTCCTTGGAAGGTAACGATATGCAATATTACAACCACTGGCAAATTCCAATCATCTCACTTTGTAAACCTATAATGTTATTGTATTGGATTTGTTGTTCTTTGTTTATCTCTTTTGCTTTTTGTTTTTCTTTTCTGTGTCCATTTTCTCTTAAATAAAAATAAAAAATAAAAAATAAAAAAATAAAATGCCCTTTTTGAAAACCCTGGCTAAATAAGTTTCATGTTTATTATAAAGTTTTTCCAATATATTGTGATTAAGTTGTGTCTGAATCTCTAATTTGAGTTAGAATTTGATGACTAATTGCTAATATCTTTGTTATAACAGTTTATCTAGTAAGGACCTAATCTCTCTCTAAGTCAACTTTATTCCTTATTCACTATGAAAATTGACAGTTTTCAAGGTGATTTAAATAAAAAATCTTTAAAAATCTTTATAGATTTGTACATTCATAACTTCTTTTCTGAATTATATCCTTGCTTTAACCTGCCAACTTCCTTAGGGAAGAATATATCTTTGAAAAAAAATAAGTTTATCTGCTTACACAAAATTTGGAATGCATAGCATAAGCTTACAGGTGTTCTATCTTTTCACTGTATTGAAATAGCTTTCACTTTTGGATCAGGTGTAATCTCATGTTTCATAAATATATTCACTGATATCCTAGTTCAGCAATTTCCAAGAAGTCTGTTAGCATATATGTATCACTTGCTGTTTTCCATCATCTTTTTTGAGATAGTTATATTGATGCCTTTATATTAAAAGTAAACTGAAGTTACTACAGGGATGCACAGTCCATTAAATACCAAATACTAAGGATTATATCTAATTTTGTTGGATATGAGAAAAAAACCTGATGACTGGTAACACAGACCATTTACAATGTATGTGCTGTGTGTCCTGATTCCCAAAAGAATTATTTCTAGCTGTTTTTGCCACTAGTTTTATTATAAGCTTAGTTCTGTACCCAAATTTAGAATTCTAAAGTATCTTCAGAAATAAAACAGCCAGTACAATGATTTGAACTTTCATTATTTAACTGAAATATCTAAATCCCATTTTTTTTTTACCTGCCAGTCTAGATGTCTCACAGAAAGTGAGAGTTTATAGCACCAGAGAAATGGCTGAGAAGGCGGTGACAGCTGAGTTAGAAGTAAATAGATTTCACTTACAAGATCTGGAGCTGTCAGCACTGCCAGTCTACACTGTCATAAGCACACATTTTAAACCTTTGGCAAGATGTTTTCTAGCCTTCTCTCAACTATGTTTAATTTCACAGTGCATTCACTAGCTGCAGCAATGTGCCATAAATTCAATATCTTTTTCTACTTTGAAAATATTGCTGTCCTCCCTATTATAGAAATTCACGTGATACCCCACCCCAAGGAACTTTACATGGAGACTCCCTCAGGGCCACACACTTAGCCCTTTTTGATGTTAACTATGTTATTGTAAATGTAGAAGGACATTATACAATATATACTCCTTGATGCTGTCAGTATATGAATGAATTTTTTGTGTAACATTGCATTTGTTTTAATTCTGCTCATGGCTGTAATTCAATTTTAAGATACTCTTATTGCAATCTATGTTTTCTAGAAATGTAAGAATATTCCAGGGTCTTCAGAAGACACATTTCATTGATTAACTACCTTTTATTTATTTCTTATTCCTCTCAGGGCTCAATTCCTCTTTTATTGGTTAGATTACATAGTTTGTTAACACACTCTCTGCTTTGATAGCATAAATTTACTCATATTTCATTGCACTCCTATTCCTTACATTCAACTGAGTATAACAAAATATTAAAAGAAAAACCTGGGTGCTAATTAGCAAGTTTCTTTTATCACTTGCTAAATTCCAGTAGTTATTTATTTATTTATCGATTAATTGGCCTCCTATCAAATTCTTATTCTCTGAATTGTGGTGCTCCAGAGCTTAGTTTCTCATACATTTCCCCCCTTCTTCTCCATTTACTGTGTGAATCCTTGACAACTTCTTTCTCTCAACACAGTGTCACCAAATTCAAACCTGTCGCATCCCCTCATATTTCAAATTTAACATGTCAAGTTGGAAAGCATTATTTTTAGGAACCTTTTCCAAGATAATGTCCACTAATCTTAATCTCTTCATAAACATCTCCATTCTTCTATACATTCAGGGCAAAAACAGTGCATCTTTATGTGTTTTCCCAGAATCAGACCTTGAGATAGTTGGAGTGCAAGGATTTTTTTTGGATAGTGTAAAACACTGACAAAGAGAAAGGAAGCAAGACAAACTAAATGACATACCAAATACAGCATGAGTTTGAAAGCTAACTTAAGGGAATTGAAGTCATATCTGCACTGAAACCCTAGGATATGAAATTTAAAAACCATGTTGGAGCTACCGCACACTGAATTAAAGATAATTGTATATAATCTCCAATACGGCATGCAATGAAGACTCACCTCACGAGTTTTAAATCCTATGAGCATAAAAGTCTGTAGACAACAATGTGGTTAGTGGGGATGGGTCACCTTTAGTGAGTGCTGAAGAGGTCAGGCTTGACTCTGTGGGACTCCACGGCATCTGGCATGCCTGATTTTTCCCATTCTTGAGCCTCACATCTATGCTTCTTTACCTTGGACATAATCTGGTCACTGTCATCACTTCCAGGATTCATCACACACCATCATTTACCAGTGAGAGTGTCATTGAAAAGTATTTTGATTGGAATAGGTTCAGGAGTGAACTGGACTAAAACAAATGTAAAATATTGAGTAAGATCACTCTTCCCTTTAAATTCTTCAGTGAAAAAACAGTTTTACCCTGATGACTTTTTTTTTTCTGGTACCAGGGACTGAATTCAGAACCTCGTGCCTGACAGGCAGGTGCTTAAGCCACTGAGCCAAACTCCTGGCCCTATTTTTCTTGAGGCAGGATCTCACTATGTATTTCAGGCAGGCCTTGGTCACATTGTAGCCTAAGCACCTCTTGAACTCACAATGCTCCACCTACCTCAGCCTCCCAATTGCTGGGATTAAAGGCATGTGCCACCACACCCGACTTTACCCTAATGACTTTCAAAAATATGATCCAGACATATTTCTCAAGATTATAAGAAATATGGTCTCTATTTTTAACAATAAAGAAAGTTGTTTTATGGTAGTATGGCAATAACTACTAAATGCAGAAGAAAAAACAATTTAAGAGAAAATATTTGAATACACTGAAAATTAAGGCACAACCATAAAACCTACAAAATGTTTATTTTTTATTAATAGGCAGCAAAATACATTAGGCACAAGCACTTGAGATGTAATAATTATCTTTATATATTATTCTTCAATATATAAATATATATTCTTCAATATATGTATTTTAAATGTAAATTACACAGTGTTTGTGGACTTGAACATTTCATTCTTAGGTTGAAAATGAAAGTTATATGCTGTGTCCTGCAGACATGGTCTAGAATCAGTCAAGTTAGCTCACCACTGCCCCCACTCCACCTTACAATGAGACTGTTTTTGATTCATCAACCATACCAGATTGGCTTATACAGCTGAGATTTTTCCTTTTCTCCTCTAACTGAAAAACGTTTACCTCTTAGAATGTCCTGGCTCCCTTCTTCCACATCTTCGATTCTGCAACACTGTCACTTTGTGAGTGATGCTTTCCAGAGCTCACATCCTCACAAATAGGGTGGGACTTGCAACCCTGACCCCACCAATCTGGAGACTCCTACTTTACTTAACAGCAATGCTGATTTATATGAATTGCTTAGCTCTAACTTATAGCCCATCAGTGTTCTACCAGAAGGAGATTTGAAAATCGATGTCTGAATGCAAGTGAGATTCTTCACTAAATTTAATTGTCATAAAAACTATATGTAAGCATAAAGACCAGAAATCATATATCATCACTTTTAAAAACTTCTTATATTTTGAAAATCTGCAGCCCTCATAAAGAGTTATTAAGGTGATATGATTAGGTATCACATATAAAGCGAGAAAGAGCGAAAGAGAAAGAGAGAGAGAGAGAGAGAGAGAGAGAGAGAGAGAGAGAGAGAGAGAGAGAAAGGGGGAGTGGGAGAGAGAGAGAATGTAAAACAAAGTTCCAGTCTTTTTAAATAAAATTAACAGCTGCTGGAAATATACTGCTGAAAAATCTCATGAATTTTACTGAGGTTGATTTTCATCTGATGACAAGCTTTTGACATTTCTGTCGGCCTTGAACTGATTCACCTGATATTGTGAGCTAGGTGGATCATCTTATCTGCCACAGTATTTTACAAAATATACTCATGTTTTTATAGCTTTATGTTATATAGCTATTTAGTTTAATGAAGGAAAATAATTGCACATTATGAGAATATATACCTATATTTTCAAAAGTATTCATATTTAACAAATTTAAGATATATTTACTTTTTATATTCCACTTATTCTTAAATTTTAGACCCACCAATGCATTAGGATATTTTATTTTTCAAAATATTTTTCTTATAGAAAAATAGATATCAAACTAAAGTTTAAACCAACTTGATTCCAAATGTATCTAACACAGATTCACCAGTTACTGTATTGATGTGCTAATCTTTTTTTCCTTTAAACACTTTTCCCCCTCTAGATTCTTTTAAATCTAGATTTTTTTAAATCATATTCCAGTCATTTGGTTTCTGCTCGCAAATATCTAATGTTCATTTCTAAAAGAGGCTTATATTTTAATACAAGTATGGTACAGACATTTAATAACACATTAAGTTACCGTTGTTTTAAAATCTCTAATTACAAAAAAATTCTGTTCTTGTTTTTTTGAAGTTAGAATATAAAGAGTATTATTATATTGTAATTGAACACAATGTCATCAATGTCACTTATTGTATAGTAATAAAATCATTTAAGTTTTATAACAGACATACTACTTATTTGTGTGGAAGAGAAAAATATCTTGAATTTTTTACAAACTAGAAGATTTTTTCTTTAGCCACCTTATTTAATATTTACAGTCTAGAACTCAGATGTGATCGCCTTTCAATGCATTTTATGTTGTCTGATTTTCTCTTCTTTACTCATTCATTTTACTTTGCCTTATGAATATCTATAGATTTAAACTTTCTTTATTTAAACTTTCTTTTTAAGCTAGATTTTGTGCAAAAATAAATTCTGAATTTTTATCAAATGATGTATAGTATCTATTGAGAGACCTATATTGTCGATACACAAGTACCATTTATATTATTATGTTTTTTTTATTTTTTTATTTTTTTTATTTTTATTTTTTGCGGCACCGGGGATTGAACTCACAGCCTTGCGCCTGCCAGGGCAGGCGCTTAAGCCACTGAGCCAAACTCCTGGCCCTGGTTTTTTGAGGCAGGGTCGCACTATGTAGCTCAGGTCAGCCTTGCGCCGCATTGTAGCCCAAGCCAGCCTCGAACTCACAACGCTTCACCTACCTCAGCCTCCCGAGTGCTGGGATTAAAGGCGTGCGCCACCACGCCCGGCTCCATTTATATTATTATGAAATTTCCAAAACTTAATATTTTTTACTCAGTGTTAGTGGTTGCTGAGTCATCATCGACTGCTTATGGGGTGGATTATGTTTTTTATCCTGTTGAATGATATATGCATTTTTGAAGATTTTTAATAACAGTGATAATAAACTATTATTCTTCCTTGTCAGCCCTATTTTCTTTATTGTTTTAAGATACAAAATGTATTTAGTTTTTATCTTTTGAAACTATTTTGATGGGGATATATATTTAATCCATTTGTTCTTACATAACTTGAAGGAATTGAAAAAAATTATAGAGCTTCTAATAGAAAAATATTGATAAATATTATTTTGCATTCCTTCTTTCTTATTTATGTGTTTAGCTTTTATAAAATTCACATCTATTATTATACTACCAGGGAGGTATCAGAATAATAAATCCTGTAGATGTAGATCTTATGTAGAAATGTACTTTGAAACTGCTTTTTTAGAGCACACGAGAAGAAACTTTTAGAAAAGTTGTTCTTTGATCTAAAGTCTAAATGATTAAAATTGAATTAGCTGAGAGACAAATTCATATAATGCAACTGGAATACTGAAAACGAAGGAAAAATATACATGTATGTCAGATCATGGGAGCTGTTACTTGACCCAGTGAGTCTAGCTATCCACTTTTTCTTAGTAAGTCTAATACTATTCTATTTCCATTTCTCAAATCTTACTCATAATTTCGAGCATGTTCTCTATCGTAAAGGTCAGAATTCTCCACCTCATACATGCTTTCAGATTAGCACGCATGCACCACTTTGTACTTTTGAATGTGTTCTATGGTACTCTGCTTTCAGGAAGACCTGAGTAAAATAAGTACATCTTGAAATTTCACAAGGTCAATTGCATCTGATTCTCTAGATTTCTCTTTGTAGTTTACCCTTGTCATTCTTGCTGGAAACACGGCTCTGTATTCCTGTGCACTCGACACTTCCTTGACCCGATGTCTGATGAAGAACTGTGTTACCTGGGTGAAAACTTCAAAAAGTTCTATTTTTGTGGAGATTTAAAAATATTTAAAATTGTTTATGGAAGTCTTACATTGGCATGCAGTAATAAAATACCTCAAACTGTAATTTATAAATGTTAGACATTGTTGTAGAGACTGGACAGATCAAGAACATGCTAATTTCGTGTCACTTTATTTCATAGATGGCACCGCCTACTGCCTCCTCACATGATATAAACGGTGAACATTTGATGTTCACATGGCTGATGAGAGAACAGCTCCCTTGGATCTATGTTATAAAGTCCCTTACCTACTCAGAAGGTTTTGCTCTCATGATTTAATCACTTCCTGAAGTAGTTTTTCTTAAGAACCTCAACAAAAGAGAAACTATTAAGAACAAAACGATATACTTGAGATTCCAACTCGCACCACCTGTCTAATCTATTTACACAAACAGGATTTCTTTGTATTTTGACAGCCTACCATGAAGTTTTGTGAAATAAGAGTAGTTAAGATTAAATTGCATTTCAGTCTGCAGCTGCATCTCTCATAGACCATATTCAGTCCATTTTCAAGATCTGTTATTCAGTGGGTGTCCCATTCCTGCTGAGAGGTTTATGCTTTTTTTCCTAGATCTTGTTTTCATTTTGACATGTGTCATCGCTTGACAAACTCTTGATCTGTCATCAAAAATTAGTTCAGAAGTAACCATGTAAATCTTTCCCGCATTACAAACACATATTGTCGCTCACTCTTCTATGCTTTGTGTACATAAATATTAAAATTATCATTTAACTATTTATAGTTTTACTTTGCTTCCATGACCGTGAGTCCCTTAAGGACTCAAGTGACAATAAAGTTTGTCTTTGTTTTCCTTTACTTCAAGCAACAACAGAATCATACACACCAAATTTAGCTGTGTTATACTTTCCAGTGAAATAATTACGCATGAAGTTCTGCAAGGTTAGCACATAAATTAGTATACCCACAGCACACTCTACTCTATCATTTCCTGAATCATGTAGTTCTTCAACTTTTATACAGATTAGAAATATCTCTACTTCTTTTAAAATATGTATACTTCTGTCTTATATCATGAGAGACTCATTTATGTATTTTAGCAAATGCCCTAGGTCATTGAGATGCAGACTCTTTGAGAAGCAATGTGTAGCTCCACTAAACATTTTAATATATTCAGGACTCCATTGAAGCATAAGGCAAAACAAGCCGTGCATGCTAAGCCAAGATAGGGTCAATTAATTGAGACTACATTTTTAATCAGGCTTTTATGGCAATGCCCTTCCACCACTAGGTGTCATTGTTAATAAGGTCTCATTCAGTTTTTGATGTGTGACATTAACTTTTCCTTTTCCTTGTATAGACTTCAAATTCACAGAAGTGAATAATTAGTCCTATAATTCTGGGTAGAACAGATGGACTATTTTCATACACAGTACAAGCGTACTTTGTTGTAATCTTTTAAATTTTCAATGAGCTTTAATGCCTTTGCTTTGTTTTATGTCAATAAAAGACCTGTGAGCTTTGATACCTCTGAAAAAAAATATGCCAAGGTAGGGAACTGTGACTTGAGCTGATGCTGTCTACCTCTGTGACACATCAAGCTGAAAGCCTTTTTGCCTGTCTATCGATCTGCACATTTAGACGGGTTTGACAAGCATGCTATTTTAGCAAGAAACAATACAAAGGGGAGAAAAAATACCCTGCATTGTATTTAAGCCTCAGGCTGCTCTGAGCTTCAGCCTGGGGGAATTGGATTCTTCTTCAGAGGATGCAGTTGTTGTCTGGGTGGAAATTTCCAATAGACCTGGAATTATTTTCAATTATATTGAGTTACACATGACCTTAAGGTAGAATTTTATATTAAGTGGATAACTGATGGTTGTTATTACAGGGAAAAACTACTCAAGTGCTAGAAATAGCAAATAAAACGGGTTGAGAAAAAAAATTGAACTGTTATCTGACATCCAAAATAAGAAGATATTCTGTATATCACTGTTCCTCAGAGCACTATGGTCCCTTTTGCAGTGAGCATTTGTTTAGAGATTTATCTGTTTGGTTTTTGTTTCTCATTATTGATATCCTTGTGTATTTTTATAATCACACTTTTTTTTCCAAATATTTAAAACTTATGTTAAAACTATTTAAAATTGATAACTAAACTTTTCTACTTCTCTGGCAAATAATAAATTTTCTCTTTTACAAGTTTGTATGCATTCATTTGTTCATTAACTTAGTACCTACATTATTCCATAGATATTTCTACTATATTAAAAATATGCAGAATGTTGCAATTACTCATCGTTTCTTTAGATAATCCTGGTAAAATACTAAATTTACTATATTTCCCAGGAATAATGGTTAATAATAATTCTATAATGTCATATTTAACAAATAAATTTTAGAAAACAATATTTGAGTTAATTATAAAATGGTGTTAAGAGACAATGTGTTTGAATTGCAGATACAAATATCTAATTAAACAAAACATTTGGATATCTTAATTTTAAAATGATTATGATTTAGTCAGCAAGTGACTTTATATATTTGGTGTATTTTCAGTCATTGTTGAAAATATCTATACAAAAATATTTTGCAAGCTGGGCGTGGTGGCACACGCTTTTAATCCCAGCACTCGGGAGGCCAAGGTAGGCAGAGCGTTGTGAGTTCCAGGCTGGCTTGGGCTACAACACAAGCACAAGGCCGACCTGAACTACATAGTGCAAACTTGCCTCAAAAAACTAGGGCTGGGAATTTGGCTCAGTGGCTTAAGTGCCTGTCTGGTAGGTGTGAGGTTGTGAGTTTGGTCCCTGGTGCAACAAAAATAAATAAATAAAATTTTCAAAACCTAATAATTCAAATTTTGTTACATTAATAATCCTCTAAAAATGTTATAATTGTCTTTCAAATTACCACAGTTGGTACAGAGATAAATATTTGGATATTATTTTGTCCTGAAGTTTTATTAATTAACCATTTCATATTTAGAATCCAAATTAATAACCCATCACATAAAAAAATACTACTATATTTATTTAATTGGGTATGGCTCTGAGAGATGGACAATATACCTTAACATGCAAGAATTATTCATCAATTCATTCATGATATAATTCAATAATTTACTTACTTTTCACATGCTATCATTTTTATGCTTTTAGAAAGAAACTTTTCATAATCATGAGTTAAATTTTGAAATATCACATCTATAATGTGTTAGTCTATAATGTGACAAAACTCACTTCATTTGAGAGGTGAGTTATCCTAAGTATTACTAATAAAATGTGAATTTATATTATAGAAAGTAGACTGAGTTATAATTCCAAGTCTTCATGATTTACTGTTTATGTTGGGTTTTATAGAATTAAATAATAAGGACTCAAAATATGAACAGGATGTAGTGATGTAAATATTTAGTAAGTGCAAAAGATACAGGGGGAGAAAGAAAGTGAAACTGGGCTTATAGGCAAAGACTGTCCTATCTTAATTCATCCCGTAATTATGAATAATTACAATCTCTTGAAAAAAATCTCAGTTTCAAGAAGTTCAGGCATGACTTTACTACGTATTATTCTATATCTGTGTTGGTCAAGAATCTACAGTGGTTGAACCAAGTATGAATCATCAATCTAATCTCCAGGGGAGTTTCAAACTTTACATAAAGCAATCTAAATCACTAGACAGCATACTTTACCTATATTCGGGCCTTAGCTCAGTATCAGATCATCAGGCATACCTAGGTATAAACATAATGCTGTCCCAGTCCACTGTGCAAAATAAGGTAATTCATATATACTACTTCAACTGGAAAAGCCAGTTAGGTACTCTATGGCTCAGCATTCTTGGTTTCATTATTTTAATATATAAATAAAAAATTAGCCAAGTTTTCAAAAAAAATTTTAGCATATAGCAAATTTTGCTTCTGTAGAGTTTCTCAGCAGACTAAAATTACCTTCTCAAATGACCTCTTTCTAATAGGATAAAATCTTGTGTTGTTCCTTGTGTAAGCTGAGCTTTTTGAAATCTACACCTACAAAGGTAAAAAAAGAAGAAAATAGAAAAATAATCCACAATTGAAATAATTCTAACTTCCTTTCTACTCATTTTCTTTTGAAGTAGACACAAATAGATCCTCTATTCTTTCTCCCTCCATCTCATATGTCATATCTGTTTCATGTCTTTAAAATGCCCAGAGGTTAAGTAATGTAGGTGTTGTGTATATTTTTAAATCATATGGAATAAGTACTTGGGCAAAAAATAAGTTGGTCTCCTTGAAATAATTTTTGTTTTTCACAACATAGTATTTTGCTACTAGTTATTTAAATTTAGCAGATATTACAATAATTTTATCTGTATAATCTAAGCATTTTCTCAAATTGTATACACACACACACACACACACACACACTTATATAACAGACATCAGTTTGAGATTTGCTACCAGTTAAACTGAAAGCACTAACTGTAAATCAAGTTGTCTAAAGCAAAAGAAATAAAAGATAAAGATGGTAGAGAACAGACGTAAAATGAAGTGTTAGATTTCTTTTCTCAACTTGCAATTCTAGCTACCACCTATTCTATGTTTATCTGGTGAAGATATAGCAGTGTCCATTAGGTAAACTAAAATGAATTGTTTCACTTAACTATCAGTAAATATAAACATTTATTATTGGAGTAATACTGACTACCGTGAATATGATTATTGTAGCTAAGTCTAATGAATTAAGAATCTATTTCATAATCTAGTAAGTTTCATTAAAATTTTAAATGAATTATTTAAATGCATTGCATTAAATTACAGAAAATTTTTGTGTGTACATTTTACATAGTTATTCATAGTTCTTCATTTCTTACCTCAGCATTATTAATTCTAGTCTCTTTCCTTTTTGTATCATATTCATTTCATTCAGAAAAATGACTGGCAAAATAGTAACATATCAGCATCACTGTAATAGAGTCCGGAATGTTTTCTAGGTCTGGTAAAAATTGCTTTTCTCAAGAGAATAATGAGAGTTCAGTTACATTTTTAGGAGACACTATTTGGCTTCTGGCTGAAGAATGTTTAAATGCAGAGCAAGAACATTTGTAAAGAAAGTATGTAGAAAATTATTACAATTGTCCAGGCAAATGAACTACAGTGAAAGACAAGTGAATTTTTAAATCAAATTATTATAAATCTTATACCTGTTATAGCTTGCGTACTGGTCACAGTAGTAATATAACAAGATGTTTTCATAATATCAAAGAATATAAAAATCAAAACAGCTCCAATGTAAAACTAGAACTTTTATGTAATGCAAAATATTGCCACATTTTTAGTAAGCAATCCAGGTGATTATATTCATGATAGTTTGAATTATCCTATAAGCATAATTGCTGGTATGTTTAACTTTCAATGATGATGATATTTACTCAGGTATTTGGTGAAATACATGTAAATTATTTTAGTATGCTTGAAATGGAATTTTCTATGTCTTGAGCAAATGAACGTAGGAGAAGAGTCTGGACAGTATTGCAGATTGGGGAAGAAACATCCGTAAAGAAATAGAATTATACTGCAGGAACTAAATAGTGCTAAATGGCTTGAGTGTCCTTGGTACAGAAAAAATACAATAAAATGAATTTGAAGTGGAAGCTACAGGCTAAATGAACAAAATCTTGCAGGCTGTGATAAAGGTGTGAAATATTTTTCAGATACAGTGAGGAATGCTCTTGTCACAAGAGTAACATGACCCAAATTGCATTTTTTGAAGACTCTTCTTTTGCTTCTGGCCAAAGAATGTTGAAATAGAGAATAAAAGTAGATGTAAAGAAAAAGAAGGCTATTACAAAGGTCCAGGCAAGATTTAATTTGGCATGAATTAGTTTGGCTTCAGAATGCATTTAGAAGATAGGAATGAATGAATTCCCCAATTTTCCATATAAAATGGCAAGAATGATAAAGGAAATAAGGAGAACAGAAAGAATGAAACCAGTACACTTTCAGTTGAATAGAAAAAAAATTCTAGTAGTTAAGTACAATTTTATATTGTTTATTCTAAAAGTTATAATCACTGCAAACAGCTTCAAATATTCTGGATAGCACTGTGATACCCATATTGAGATCTCTTTCAAAGGTAAGATAGCATAACACAATTTCAAATAACCCTTTTGAAATTTACCACTTCACAATCCAGCAATTCACCTTCCTCTTTTTTCTGAGTTTTCTGAAACATCCTCTTTCGGTATCAAGATATTTTTGTAGTAGATCTTCCTAAGTCCTTAATTTAATATATCACGATATTGGAGTAGATTGTCCCCAGGTTTGAACTTATTTAAGTACGCTTCTCCTTTTTTAAATACTGTGATAAATAACAATTTCAAAATTTTAGGGCTAAATTTTCTGTTGAGGAAACAAAGTGATAATACCTTAAATGAGAATTATTGATCAACATGAAAATGAACAAAGATTGACTAAAATGGCAAATGAAAAGATCAACTACACTATCAATTTATAGATAAACATCAGTCTGAAGAAAAAATAAAGTGCAATAGTTCCTCCTCAACTATAGCGAGTATACTCAAAGATCCACAGTGAATGCCAACATCTATAGATGTAACAAACCATATGTAACGGCGACTTTCTCCACTGCAGGAATCAATATGCAAGACCCAAAATCATAGGAAGAGATTTTATTTGTCTCATAGTTTCATAGTATTCAGCCCATGGTGGGATACATGCAAGGCAGAAACATCATGGCAAAATAGAATAGCAGAGCAAAGCTGCATAGTTCCTGGGATCCAGGAAGCATAGTTCAGGATCAGAGCCCCTTAGAAAAGGGTCAGAGTGCCTTTACATCCTATATTAGGATTTTATAAAAGAATATCTATCTATTATGTATTATCATTTATCTATCTCTTTATCACATCTATCTATCTATCTATCTATCTATCTATCTATCTATCTATCTATAAAATTCTGCAGGAGACTTATATAGGCTTAAAGGGTCAGTGCCAGGATAATCCACCATGGTCCTCTGTTTATTGGAGATCCAGAAGCTCTAGTATCAGCTCATTGTAAGAGATTGGAAGCTGCAAAACAAGAAGGATTAATAATGCTCCACTAGTTTGACACTGAAGGCCTGGAACCTCCCTGGATATTTGCTGATATGAAAATGCATTGTAAGGCTGAAGAAACTGGTGTCTAAACACGTAAGAGCTGAGAGCAAAATATACACTACATCAAACAGAATGAAACTTTTCAGGGAATCCCAACTTGCTCTTTCTTTCCATTTTATTCCATTTAGGCTACAAACCTATTAGGTGGTGGCGCCCACATTAGGGGTGGAAATATCCCACTGAGTTTGCTGACCTACAGGCAAATCATCTCTGGAAAGCACCCAAAGGACACAGTCAGATATGTGCTATATTTCTTAATGCTGACAATGATTACTGGTCACTGATTCCAAGTTCAATCCCCCTTGACTTACCCAAATACATCCAAGAGAGTTTTTGTAATTAATTTGGTGGGTCCCAAGACAACCAAGTGGACAATTAGCCAGAAAATTAATATATATGTTACATTTTGTCTTATTAACACACAAATTCAATTTATAAATGAATGACTAATGTTTATATTTATTTACACACATGCATATTTCAATACAAATAATGAATTAAACTTGTACAAAGTTTACACATATGAAAACCAATAAAAAGTTGATGATTCATCTACTAAATACAATGGATTGCAATGAAGCAAAACTTAGTCACACTACTTGAATGGTAAGAAATTGAAAACATTAAATTATTTACTTCTGGAATATGTCATTTATTAGTTCTGGACTATGATTGTTTTGCAAATAACTACAATTATAGAAAGTACAATGGTCGATGAAAGAGTACTACTTTAATTGAGAGGTAAAAACAACTTTTTAAAATGTTAGTTGTAATTGCTACAGTCACATTAACTTTTTATTTGTGGTGAAATATCTGAATTATGAATTCTATAATCATAGCAAATTACTGGTATACAGTACAGTATTATTTACCATAGAAATCACCCACAACTGTAGACAGAATGTTGAGTTTTTGTCAGAAAAGAAAAAAGAGTATTTTGATAAGCAAAGATAAAGAAGTGAAAAAATATCTTAAGATGTTGTATTGTAAATGATTTACTAGTGATACTTTGAACAGAGTAAGTTACTATTTAAGAAGGAAAATTCTCATTTTCACAATGTTCAGAATTCTCTCTAAATAATAGAAGACTTTTGTATTGGCAGGCTCTCAAATATTTTTTGTATAATAGAGTATATTAATTACCAGTATATCTAAGGACAAATTTCTTATCTTGAAATAGGACTTCATTTGTTTTGACTATTAAACTTATACAATAGTCACTGCCATTTATAGAACTTATGTCAGAAACTCAGTATTTTATCATCTACTTATTCTACTATCCTTAGCAATGTTTCAATGATTCATTTGTAAAGTATTTTTATTATTCTGTATAATTGGAACCCAATTTTAATTTTCTTTATATTATGTATATGACACATTTAAAGTTAAAACTTGCTTTAACAAAACATACTCTTGATATATCAAATTGATTTTTATTATTCAATACAATGAAGAGAGCTAGAAAATTACTTTAAAATTCATGATATTAATGGTGACTGCATTTATTTGTAGACATGCATCTTTTAGCATTAATAGAATAAATTAAATTAAACTTTTTCAAAGGTTATTTCATTATATCATGGATTTTATTACATTAGACTTCAATTAGCAACCACATAATCAATTTGTGATGTGAATTATAATCTTATTCATCTGATGGTACAAGTATACTTGGAAATTTTTTTTCATTTTGCTTGTACTTATTCATGTTTAATAAATATATGCAAATGTATATGTTTGTCACATATAGACACAATAATATCTTGAAATATGTAAACAATGGGGAAAAAGTAAATAAACTTATCAACACATACAATACTTCATATACTTATCTTTCTGTCATGAAACATTTAAAATTTATTCTCAGCAATTCTGAAAAAAGACAGCATTGCTATTAACTACAGTATCCATTATCTCCACTTATCCCTTCTATTTGTTTAAAAATTTGTTTATTTTGACAAACATCACAATTCTCCCCTTCCCACAAAATTCTGGCAACCACTGTTAAAATCTATATTTAGAAGAGCTAAACTTTTATAGAGTCCACATAGAAGTGATTTTTTTTTTTTTTCGGCACCAGGGATTGAACTCACAACCTCGCGCCTGCCTGACAGGTGCTTAAGCTGCTGAGCCAAACTCCCGACCCAGAAGTGATTTTTTTAAATGTTCTGAGTTTGTCCTATTTTACTAAACATAATGTTCTCTGGTATTACCCATATGACATTTTGGCACTCTGTCTCTGATTGAGAGAGACAGAGCGAGACAGAGACAGAAAGAGAAAGAGACAGACAGACAGAGAAGATGAATTATGAATCAAAAACAAGTGTATTTTTGTATGCATACACCTGTTTACATATGATTCCTATTGCTGGCCCCCTCAGAGTCTAGAGTTTATAAATACAGTGACACTCTAGCAGCAATGAAAACATCTGAAGAAAAATCTTAGTTATAAATATAATTCTTCTTCATGAAAAGAACTGAGAATTCTTTCAAAAACTGTGTGGTTGAGTTAATGTTGTGCCTGTTAATGCATGATAAGCCTGGAAAATTGTAGTGTGATGGAAAATAAGAATATTCTCAAGGAATTAAAGGGTCATATCACAACGACACATCACCGTGTTAGAAGTCAACTTGAAGCATCTCTTAGCATTCAAATGAGAAGAAAAGATTACAATTCACAAGGTCAAGTAAAATACACCCCCAATGTAAACAACAAACAAATCCACAAATAGATAAATAAAATAATAGGAAAGGAAAATTTTTCCCTTACATTAAAATGATGGTTAATAAATACAGAAAGGACTAGAAAATCATTATTTTGTTTTCACCACAAAAATATTTTTATAGGAACTTATCACCAGTGGATGATAAAACTAGTGCCATCATTTGAAGTCATCTTTTTATGTAGTTTCACTGCATTTATATACCTTTCAATTATGAAGGGCAAAAATACTAACCTTATTTTTTTCTTTTTCCTTTTTATTTTAGACAAAAGGAAAGTAAGAAACCAAAACAAAACAGTTTCACAACCAGCCAATAAGAGAGTAGCAATCATCAGCACATTGTGTATCATTATATTCCCAGAAATTATTTAGGATAAAAAATATAGACATGAAACATTATCCAACAAATTATTAGCACAAAACTTTTGCCTCAATAAATCAAGAGAAACCTGCTATATGACTATCTTTTTTGTTATGATTGCTCTGTTGTTTTCAAATAAAGATTTCTCATTAAAAATGAAATCTGAAGATGACACTGAGAAAACTACTTTTCACTCAAAATTCTTTTTCTTTAATTGTCTTAACTAAATTTTTACATACATAGATCGTGTTTCAGTTCATCACACCAGTGTAACAATGCAATAGTTACATATGTGTGACTTACTTAGTTCACTGAGAAGTATATTTTCAGTATTCATCCATTTAAGAGTAAAAATGTCTAGTTTATTGTTCTTTATAGCTGAGTAGTATTCCATTATGTAGAAATACTGCATCTTTTTTATCCATTCCTCAGTCGAGGGGCATTTAGGTTGTTTCCAAGATCTAACTATTACAAATTGTGCTGTTATAAACATGGGTGTACGTAGATCGCTGTAGTATGATGTTTTTAGTTCTTTTGGGACTATACTGAGAAGGGGAATAGCTGGGTCAAACGGGACCACCAATCCTAGCTTTTTGAGAAATCTCCACACTGACTTCCTGATTTAAAGAGAATAAAACTCATAAACATCTCCAAAATCATGTAATTAGTATTATGATGGCAAATAAAGAGAACAACACCTACCAAGAACTTCCTGAAAAAATAAATAGTAAATCACATGGTCTTGCTTTTGATACATTCCTGCCAAAAGTACATAACTGTATCTGATCATGAGGAAATGTTAGGCAATTTCTAAGTAGCTGTTATGTCAGAGAAAAACCTGAAACTCCTCCAATTTACAGACACTTAAACACACATGAAAATAAAGCACCATTGATGATCTCAGTTTTCAATACATTATTGTGTGCTCTTTCAGTGTTCTAAAATATCTATGAGATGTTCTTTAATGTGAAAGTCTCACTGATACTACTTCCTCTAGGAGATTGTCACCCTCGTCATCAAATGCTTTCCTCACTGAGGTAAGTGTGAATTCACCAAGTCTGTGTTTGCCCATCTAGATCCTATTGAGAGACTACAGTGGTGATTTGCCCAGGCTCTCTATTTCTTCTACAAGTACATTTGAATTTCACTATCAGTGTAACTACTTTTCAATGCTCTGCTCTACTTATGATTTTGTAGGTCAGTTCTCTTGTTCAAAGTTGATTTTTGTCAAATAACACAAGTTTATCACTAGACAATAAAGAAGCAAAGGAGCACTGCTGTTTGTGCATGAACCTAGTAACACTCAGTGTTACCTATTACCTATAAATTTTGAAAGAAGGGGTGCAAGTGTTCATTGACAATAACACTCATCTGTCATTACTTAAATGACATGCAGTGATTCGCAGTCTAAAAAATTAGCATTACATTTCAATTTACAATTTTGTGCATAGTTAATATACAAACTGAATTCTTAACTGTTTGTTGCTGAAATGATATTATTTAACTAAAGCATGATAATCAAAATTCAAGCACAAGAGAATTTTGCACAGGAGACTTTTTGAACGTGATTTTTAAGCCACATTTTAGAATCACGCTTACAATTGATGATTGCTTTCCAGAATAAGCTTCCCTTCTTATTTGTGTGGTGCCCATGTTAAGTAAGTTGTGGTTGGAAGTGAATCTCCCCACATGCCTTTAGGAGTTGAATATGACCACAGCATAAATATTTCACCTGACACTCTGGCAGCTAAGTCATATACAGGTGAAACAAATTTTGCCACACAGATGCTATGAACAAGATTAATAAATAGAGAAAATATAGCCCCAAAGAAAAATGATTTAGTTTTTAAAATATTCTCTATTTTTTCCAGTATCCATCATTAAAATGGACCAGTCAATGTATAGTGATCTAAAAATACATTTTTTAAATTAAAAAACAGTACACTGAAAGACATATTGATATTAATTGCTCTCAATTTTTTTTCCTTGGTTTGAACATATTTATCTCCTCATTCTTGACAATTTCTGATGTAACTGTGGAAGTCTTTTTTGAATGTATTTTTACAAGGTATAACCAAAAATGCAGACAACAACATTACTGATTTCTACCCAATGAAAAATAAACTTGTAAAAATATTATGGTGTGCTTTATTCATCTAGTTCACCAGATGTGGTACCATGTGACTTCTGACTTTCTGCAAAGTCAAAATAATGATTAAAGGCAAACTTTTTGAATTGACCCATGACTTCAAGGCAGTCAGACAGTTTATATCAAGATACTTACAAAAGGGAATTTCTAGAACTGCTTGAGGAAGTGGCAAGAATGTTGGAATAAGTATATTCAAACCATCTGCGGGTATTTTGAGGGGATTTTTAATGACAATGTGCCCTTTACTGTAAATTTATTAACTTAACCTTTCACCATTTATGTTGATCACCCCTGTATTTTTTGTATTAATATTACATATTCAAGGAGGTCACAAGTGTCTGACATACAATTAATGCTCACTCAGTGAATGGTATCTATTACAAGTATTATCAGATATAAGTGCAATTTTAAAGACCAAAGCCTCACATCCAAAGAAACTTCTTGTTCTGTGAAACCACTTTACTACACCAACACAAAGATCCATTTCTAAATCCTCCACATAAACTTTTCCTAATTCCATTAATTGATTTTCTATATTTTTCCCATTGCCAGACAACATTAACGAGCAACATATCCTTTCCTCAGAAATATACTAAAGATCAATGAACACAAGGCAGGAAAATTTTAGACCACAAGTTTAAAGTAATCAGTAGTAGTTTTCATATTGTTGAATGACTATTAGGCTTAAGTTTCTGGAAGACTTCACCCAAGTGTAAAATCTTTACCAACAATTCGAGGACTCCAGTGTGGTTGTTGAGAGAAGATAATGACCAGTGTAAAAACAACTTAGGAATTTATTTTATTTATAAAGCTTGTGAAGATTGATGGTAGGTTATGATTTTGCCTGAGGCCAGCTCTATTTGATGTTACTCTAAATACATTAAAAAACATATCCTCTTTTTGCCCCTTATTTTTTGAGTTACTGTTAATGCTGAGGCAAATATAAATATTCCTGTACACAAAAAAGACAAACTCACTAAAAGAGAAATTAGGACAATAATCCCTTTCACAATAGCATCAAGAAAAATGAAATACTTAAGAATCAATCTAATGAACAAAATAAAAGTCCTTTACATTGAAAACTACAGTACTCTGAAAAGCTAGATTTGAGAATATCAGAAAATGGAAAGATATATCCTGTTACTGGATAGGCAGAACTAATATAGTGAAAATTGCCATATTTCCAAATCTTTTATAGAAATTTAATGTAATCCAAATAAAAATACCACTAGCATATCTGCTTTGTAACATCATTATCTTACCATGCCTGGAAAAAATAGTATAAGTAACTCCAAGAAAGAATTATACATGTATACAAGTTAACGGAAACGCCAACAAGGCACAGAGATAAGCCAAAGAATATGAAAAGAAATTAGCATCTCAAAGGACTAATACCTAGAATATATTAAAAATTCAAAACAATCAGAACCCCTCAACTTTAAAGGTCCAATGCAATAATAGGTGTCTGCAATAAAAACTTTTCTGATGAAGTACAAACAGGAAATAGACTTAAGAAAAAATGTTCGACATCACAGTCACTTGAGAAATGCAAATTAAAACAGCATTGAAGATTCCATTTTACCCAAGAAAAAATCATTTTTATCAAGAAATCTGTCAATAACCAATAACGATGAGACTGTGGGAAAATAAGGAATCCTCCACTGTTGTTGGAGTGTAAATTGGTACAACCCATATGTGAATCAGTTTGGAGATTCCTCAAAAAACTAAAAATGAGAGATTCAATTTGACCCAGCTATTCCCCTTCTTGATATCATCCCAGAAGAGTTAAAAGCATCATACTATGGTAATATATGTGCACCGTGGTTTATAACATCACAAGTTGTAACAGATAAATCTTGGAAATTTGTAATAAACAAATCTGGGAAACAAGCAAGATGCATGTCAAAATTTAAATGAATAATGAAAATGTAGTTTTTATGTACAATTGTGTACTGCTCTCTAAGAAAGGATAAACTTGAGACATTTATAAGTAAATGAATGCACCTTGAGACCATACTTTCAAGATAAATAAATTGGACACACATTGAAATTTCACATTGTTTCTCTTTTGTGGGAAACTAAAAGCACACATAAGGACCAAACTGGATGGTACACATTGGGAAGTAGAAAGAAAATGTCCAAGTGGGAAAAAGAATAAACAAGGAGGAAGGGAAAGAGAAGGAAGTGAAAAGGGGGGAAAAGAGAAGAGAAGAAAAAAAAGAAAATGAAATTTGTAAATAAAGAGGATAAGAGGGACTGAAAAGAGGGAAGTGAAATGGGAAAAGAAGAAGAATCAAGATGTATGTAGCTATAATAAGCCTCTAATCCCAGCACTTGGAAGATGGAAACAGGTGAATCCTTGCAAGTTTGAACCTAGACTGGGCTACAAAGTGATTTCAAGACCAGTCTGAACTGCATAGTGAGTTCCTGTTTTAAAAAGACCAAAAACCAAACTAAAACAAAACAAAACACCCTGATATATTATGTACAGGTACAAATTCCCTATGACGAATGTGATCATTATTCATATCAAAATTGTACAAATATAATGAAATTTGAAAAAAAAAACAAATGTATATGACATTAAGTTTTTAAATTGTTTAAAAAAAAGCAGAAGAGTAAGTTCTACCAGTAGTCTTCGTTTTTATTTTGACTTCTGTTTTGTTTTGCAGATTTGTTAATATTCTTCAAATAGATTAGGAGGGTTGCTTAGATGGTATCTCAATTAAAACACCTTCCCTGACTTTATCAGTCAATCTATATTCACATCTATGCTAAAAGATAACAGTGATGAGGAAATTAATGTGAAAATACAGGTTAACCTGCAGAGATATGTATAGGGAGCAACATGGTTTTTCCCAATTTAAAACATCCAAATTCTACTTTTCCCAAACTTTCAACCTAAATCAGAACTATAACAAAATACTCCTCAGCCCTGTAATATAAAATGCTTGGATCATTACTCTAGATAATCACGAGAAAGTAACATTTACACTCTTTCCTCTGCTTCTGTAAGCTAATTCATAAAAACTATTTCTACTTCTAGGTCAATTAGAGCTTCTTCTGAAAACATAAACCTTGTTCCTACAGAACATACTAAGTGCCATTTTACCTTACAAGTTCAGATTAAGGCATCTGATGATTTCATCCTCTGAGTTGATGGAGAATCCATGCTCTATGGTTACGTGAGGACAACCAATTTTGAATAAAAATGTGTCATTGTCTTCATTAGCCTTCACTTGTTTGACATAACCAAACATATAACTTCAAAAGTTTATTGGTATTAAATCTCATTTGTTTTCTCCAATTTCTAGCTTTTAACTAATCAATTAATACTGGATGTTGTGAGAAACAGAGGTTAACACTTGTTCTATCTAAAAGTGAAAATAAACATAATTTGAAAATGATTTGAGATTTATTGCCTATCTTTGGAAAACCATAAAGTAAATTATTTACATTAGCAAAGTTCTTTATGATATATATGCATCATTATTATATTACCATAGACATTTTCCCTTTGGTCTACTTATTCAAGCTGAAACAAATAAGAAAGTTTATCTCATAATTAGATTTTCTTTTTCTTCCTTCTGCATATGTTAACACTGTAAATACAAATGAGGTGGTACAGAAATACAAAATCTTTCACTATGTTGCTTTTTAAAAACTATTCAACACCACTAATTGTAATTTGGAATTTCTCCCATTGTTGTTGAGTTTGTATCACATATGTAAAATTTCAAATTAGAAGAAACATGATAAAACAAATTTATAACAAAATTATCATTGTTTAACATTTATTTTCAAGGTTATTTCTAGTTTCAATTTTTCATTATATACATTTTCAAAGGTGAATTCACTGCAACTGGACCAATTTAATAATTTGGATAATTTAATGGGTATATTCTCCTGAGAAAAAAAAAATAAACCCAAACCTGTCTTTTTAGATAGAAAGAAATTCCTCATAAGCCAAAAAGAAACTTGCATTTCCTTAGTGATTAGGCTTCATGTGATAACTGTAGGAACAATGAAATAAACATAAAATAAGTCACTTTCTTACTCTCTACCTTGAGCTCACCTTTCCAGAAGAAAGAGCTATTCACTTTCTTGTGTGATTCAAGATATTCTATGGAGACAAGTCTTCCCTTTAAACATCTCAGAGGCCTTTGTCAGCACCCAACATTTTAGAGTTGTTTAATATATAGAAAAATACAGTATTTTATGGTATTTCATGTGAACTTGGAAAGGTTCAATTTTCAATCTTGAACTATTATGTAATTGATGAATTCCTTCATGTACTAAACTTTTAAATAATTTTAGTAGGATGATAAGTCTTATGTTTTGATGTCTTTGAAAATATGCATTTAGTATGTCTACAGAATAAAATTTGCCTAGCTTTAAAATAAGCAAAATGTACTTTCAAAATTATTTACAATACATGTAACTTATTTTTATGATATTCAGATATTTTAAAGAAAATTGGAAAAAAAATTACACTCTTGAAATATAAAATTCCAGGAAAAATATAAACATAAAAATTAAATGTATTAAGAGAAATTTTCATAGCACTTTGCTGTTTTCTTTTGATTTTAATGCCAAGAAAGCATATCATTAGTTCAAATTCAACAAGAAACAAGTTTATCTTTTAAAAAGGAACTACTTGTAATCACTTAAATCTTCAGTTTTCTTCACAAATTCTACAATAGAATTTCCTTATGACATAAATGAGCAACTTTCACTTGCCCATATGTGGTAGACAGTAGATTAAAATTCAAGTGTATTAAATATCTGAAAAATGAATATTTTTCATCTATTTTGGCACTGTGTAACACCCAATTTATTTTTAGAAATCAAAATTATTAATATGTTAAAGATCAAAATTTAATTATAAAACTTGTGACAATGCTGCATTCCAAAATTATAGATATGTTGGGGAAATAATTTTACACTCCAAGTAATGTATTATGTATCATAGTGTTAATGAGGACTTCTGGTTACTATGGCAGTGTGAGTTGAATTGGAAGGATGAGGCTACTTATTAAAAACACATAGGATACTTACTGAAACTAGATCTTAAACAACATAGGATCAGAAGAAATAAATCAGCACATCCCAGCTGCCAAAAATCAAATCAAATGAGCACAAACACAAACTGAGAACCTAACAAGATATCAAAAGACAAGTAAGACATTGATTAGAGAGTTGAGGTTTTAATTACAATGTGAGGACTGAAGATTGTTTCTAGACTTCTGCCAAAAAGGATAGTTAAAACTGAATTTGCAACTGAGCTGACTATATGAAAAACATCTACAAATGTCAGTTTTACTTGAAACAGGGATTGTGAATTCTGCACCCACCACTCTTGGCAAACTGCAAATAAACTTCTTACTAACCGGAAGGTATATGACAATAATATTTTAGAAATTTTTGACAGTTTAAAATGTATGAAAAAAGTAACTTCCAAAATGAGAGAAGTACAGTTTTCAGCCTTTAACAAAGTGGAATAAAAGAATGAATAATTATAAAACTATGCTATTATCTCTTTTTTGTTGTTATTTATATATGTAGTTAATAAATCGTTACTAAGATAGTTTTATCTGGGAACTTTCTAAGGTGCTTAGGATAGGTATAAGTAATTGAATTTGGAAATCTTACATTTCCATATAAAAATAATGAAAATGACAAGCATTAATTTTACAAGTAAAATATTAACTATGTGTTTAATTATTTAATGCGTGATTACTGTATGATTTTATTAGTAGTTGGAGCAGTAAGTTTTAAAGTTACTCTGTCTTCAGCTGATATATCAACTTACAATTTTTCTTCTTTTCACAATTCTCAAAGCTAATAATGGACAAATGTTGTGAGATATTTGCTTTTGTTTTTGTTCTAGGCATTTTTACTTGTTTCCTTTTGTTCTTGTTCTTGACACCAGGATGAAGACCTTGAGGGGAGAACTGTTAGAAGGTGAGATGAGACACAATTTTTTTTTAAATCTCAGAGTAACAATAATAAATACTGCTGACATTTGTTGCTCAGTTAGCATATGTCAGTTGCAGAGCAAAATGCCACACATACATCATGAGAGAGACACGCAGGTTAATAACCACCCAGTGTGACACAGACAGGAGGAGGACCCTTGGGATTTGTCCTTTGGAAATTGACTCCAGGGCCTCTGTGCCTCAAAATCTGAAAGACCGAGAGAGATAAATGAACCAGTAAAAAAAGACCTCTCAAACAGCAAGATTGTTGTTGTTGTTGTTTTACAATAGATATTTTGTAGTGGAAGACCAATAGATATTTTGGCAAAATTAAAATGAAAGGCAAACACTATCGTATGTTAAATAGTACAAAGTATCAGTTATTTTATCATATTTTTCAATAATATTTTGTCAATCAAGTGACTATAGCTGTGAAACATAATTAACCTTCATCTTTCAAATTCAATAATTTTCAAAATATCATTGCAAGAATTGCTAATGATGACTTACAAATGAGCATCAGTCAAGAGACTGACATGCTCATGTGGTGTAGACTGTGTACAGATGAGTGTGAATGTATGAATGTGTGTGGATCTATCCTTTGGGCATAAGCTGACAATGCTTTTATATCACTACATGCATAAACAAGTATAACTTTGTATGAGTTTTAGAATAAAGAAAAGCCTGTATGTGAAAATTTTGCTTACAAACAATTTTGCAATTTCCTGAACTCCTTGGGTTCTTAGGCCTAAAGAAAGATAATTTGAAATAAAATCAATTAACACTATGCTGACCTATTATGATATATTTATAAAACATCATAGAACTGTATTTCTCATTCATGGACTTAATAGTTTCTGGGTAGTTTATTCAACAAAATTTGGAAGTGATAGCTGCATAAAAACACTATGTTTGCTGTTGGGCACAAAGCATAATTTATAAAGAGAAGTATGCTTCATATCTCTCTTGGTATTTGATATTTTAAAACTGTATTGGAATATTAGAGAAAGCACACCTTGAAGACTTCTTGTAGAATATATGCATAATTACTACACGGGAATAACTATGTTAGTGAAATGAAACAATTTTTTTAAAAGACATTTTTCTAGTTGGCCGTTTTATTTTACATTTAATAGAAAATATGTGTAGTTTGTACTGGAAATACATAATATGAGCTGCTTTTCTACAGGAAGTCCTTCCACACTGTTTCTGCATTGATGTCAATTGGCCATGAACTGAATCAACTGAACCTGTGAGCAAAATCAAACTTTTCCTCTTTTAAATTATGTGTGTTGGGCGTTTTGTCTCAACAATGAGAAAGTGACTAACACCAATTTCAACTCTAAATTTTTTTCTGCCTTTTTAAAAATAAGTGTAAGTATTCTTCAAAATTTATTAGTTTTACAACCCAAGAAAAATTTGTATTACAAACTTGAGAGGAAATAACACCTTATTTCTCAACTTCACTTGTAGTGTGGAAGCTCACTTTTTATGGACACCAGTTATCAAGCACAGATTAACCACAAAGAAAAATCTTTTCAACCTCAAAAATAACTCAAAATATGGGACATATATCTTTGATCTACTTCTCTCCAACTGTCTGGCAATACTTTAAAACTTCTATTAACTTTTATTTCTGTAAAATTGAACTCAGTCTGTCTCCCTTGTTGCTGTAGTTGGGCAAAATTTATCCCTTCCGTGTTTTCCACCGTAATTTTCCCATTGACAGAATCATACAGTGCCTGGCCCTTCAGATTTCCTTCTTTTACTTAGGAGGGTTTGCTTATGATTGCTTCGTATTTTTTTATGACTCAATAGCTCTTTTCCTTCATTCCCTACCATATCTCCTTCCTTTCTCTTCTTCTCCATTTTTTTTCTCTCTCTTTTCTATCATAAATAATATCCTTTGTTAAAATGTATCATGCCTTGTTAATCTTTTCACATATTGAAATATTTCAATTACGTCCAGTTTTTGGCAGTTAAGTACAGAGTTGACATATATTCATATATGACAAGAAGTTGGGCATTTCCCTTTTCACATCAGTTAGGCTATGAGAAAACTGTTTTGTGAAGGGAAAATCTTCAATGAGGAAAACCAAATATTTGGGGCTTATTGCAAAATGATTACTTTTAACTCTCACTGTTGGGCCTGCAGAACCATTTTACTTTGACCTTTACCCTAAGAATTTGCTAATGCACTTAATTGTACAACTCACAAAGGTACGGCAGGCACTCAAATATTACAACTGTTGTAGTCAGGGGTTATAGGGAGAACAACTGCATACAGGACACAGAGTTTATGATACTGTTTTATGATGGTCACCCAGAGTTAAACACAAGAAAGTGCAGGAAAATCTGTCCACAACACTAAAGACCCAGGATATTCAAACAAGGGCCTGGATCCCACAGCAATGTCCTGCATGAGTCCAGCTAGGAACCCAAAACTCATGACAATACCTCCCACAAATCCAACTGGAAATCTAAGAGCCCACAATAAGGACTCACGCCAGTGTATTTTATGATTCTGTGCCTGGAAGGCCAAAGGTCAGTGGTGGAACTAGGAAGTCTATGCCAGCGGGGTGAAGGAGCTGTGCAATGGGTTGAGGGTTCTACACAGGAGCCGAGAAGTCACCACAAAATAAGGAGCGGGGCTGCCCTGAAGAGCACTGCAGCTATCCTCAGTGGCAACGAGGTCCCGAGCTCCTCCTCCGATGATGAGAACAGTCAAGCACAGGTCAGGAAGCCCAGCGTGACAAGCTTCTCCAGCATACATCTTCCCCTCCGGAGCTAGGAAGCGATGCACAATGTCAGGAGCAGAGCTTCCCCAAGGTGAACCACAGTCACTGTCATTGATGAGGTCCCAGCTCCTCTGATGACAATGGCTGAATCCATACTGGGGAAGCCAGCATGACAAGCACCTCCAGGAGAACCAGCGGCTCGAACAGCAACTGTTGAAAGAACCTACAATGCCTTGTTCTTCTTCTCCATGTCTGTATTTATGCCAGCAACTTTCTTCAGGTGGGCTGTCTATACTCAACACCAACTGAATTACATCAGCATGGTGCTAACTTGACCACCAGTTTTTAATCCATAACGACCTTCTTAAATTTCTGTGTTTCAAAGTAGCCATTCCTAGTCTCAAGCAATTTTTCAATTACCCTTTAAATGTTGCTACTAGTGACCAGCTCCAGTAACATCCTCCAGTTTTGTTGAGCTCTAGTTACCTGCATTCAACAGCTTGTATGATTTAGAGTAAACAAATTTTTTACAGTATTTTAATTCTTTAACATAACTAAGAAATCTAATATTTAAATTTATTCAGCTTTTGTTTTTGAGGATACAAATGAGGACTTTCAAGTTTGGTTTTACTAACTCAACACTGACATTTTGATAACTTGTCTTAAATCTAAGAATTGCAAGAATCTCACACATTAACAAGTGAAAGAAACCATTCATAATACAAAATATTTTATTAAATTCTCAGTCTCATACTTCTTCTAGAAGCATACAATTGTACTACAAAGAGAGGTTCTAAATTGAAAACAATGCTTCCATTGAAACCAGGATATCTTTTTCATAACTACCAAGGAGAAAATTATATGAAATTCCAGTTTCTAGGCATTATTTTTGTCCTGGAAATTCAAGCAATATATTAAACATAGGCTTTCTGAATATGACAATTGTAAAGAACCTTTACTTTCTTCAAATGGTATGTCCCTATGCCATCATTACAGAGGACAATTTTCTTGTGAGTTAATACTTTTTCTTTGCTAAAATATTGTAACAATGATTACAAACAGTTAAATTGTTTTGCTTGTTTTCAAGTCTACTTTTCTTCAGCCTACATTAAGATAGCTCAGTCAACAATTTTACTTTACACAAGACCATGCTGAATACTCTTGTGTGAAAAGAAAAAGAGAAAAGCAAAACATTTAAAAGCAAAGTAGGTCAGTCACATAAACTCATTGCTAAGTTAACAAAGTTCTGAATTTATATACAAAGGAAGGAAAACAAAACAAACAAACAGAAAACAAATTAAATGACCATAAATTACCTGACAGTAGCATTTTTAATCTCTCATATTTTTCTTTTAAGGAGTAAAGACGTTAATATAACTAATGTTAGTAGCCTTGCTTTCACCTATAATATGATTCTGAATTCTCTATAATGCTTCTCAACCTCAAGCAAACAATGACAGAGTATATTACACATATATACATACACACAAACACTCCTGTAAGAATGTTTATTTTCAAATATATTTTACCTTAGTTTATTTCTCTTTTATACTTTGTTTGCTTAATTTAGATTTGTACTTTTTGGTGTGGATAAGGCAACATTAATTAAGCATTCTAAAAACTGCTAATAAATTTAGTGCAAATCAAGTATAAACTTGAACCCTAATTGTTATAAAGTTAGACAGCTTTGTGCTTCCTCTTCTACTTCAGTTATACCATATCTTACGTGTCTTTTTTTCATAAAAATAATGTAGTATAGGCTTTATATTGACATAAAATACATAGATGAAAAGCATATCTTGACCAAGTACAATAGTACATTTCAGGGATCTCAGCATCATAGAAACATAACAACATATACATGTAACATTACCAAATTTTGTAATATGTAATATACAGTGTTCTCAACAGTATACACACCATGAATTCAACATACTCAATACAAGTCACATATGCAATAATTTAAATTTTTTAATATTTACTTTCAGCCTCTCTGTCTCTCTCAGTCTGTCTCTCTTACTCTCTTTCTCTCTGTCTCTGTCTCTCTACCTTTTTTGTCTCCCTCTGCTCCTGTCATTTATCATCATACTGGAAATTGATCCCAAGACCTTCACACTGAGCTGTATCCCTAGGTGTTTTTACAATTATATTTTTATTTTGACATAGAGTCTCACTCAAGTACTAAATTGCTCAGTCTGGGATTGAATTTGAGAACCTCTTGTCTCCATTTTACGGAGTGCTGGGATTAGAGGAGTACACAACCATACCCAGCTTTCTTGTCTCTTTTAAGGTTTACTAATTGGCTTCTTCTGAAGCAATTAAAAATAAACCTTCCAAATTTCACTGGCATTTCTTCTTTGAACATTGTTATGTAGTTTGGTTGTGGTTCTATTGAGCTTGACAGGGGACTTGGGCACATTTCATGTCGTCTCATGCTATCACTAAAGCAGAAAACTACAGTTCTAGAATGGATTGAGGTAGCATAAACTGATGAAATCACATTCCACGTTTAAAATTATGACTCTGGCATGGCATATGTCCCTTCTGTCTTCAGGCCATTAGCTGAAGAAAATGCTATGACCAATGCAGAAAGAGTGGGATGAGAATATGTATTCTTCATGAAGACACCCTGCCAGCGATGGGTAGGAAAGGGAAATTTGAACCAAGTATCAACAGACACAAACAAGAATTAGTAGAATTTCAGAGTTACAAAAGAATGTTCTACTGTGGGTCTATAATTGCTATTATAAGATCTTTTCTTTTAAGGTGTTCTAGTTTCCATAAGCATTAAATTTTTGTTTGCTGATGTTATATAGCACTGTTTTTTTAATTCAAACTGCAATTTTTACTCTTTTAATTTCCTTTTCTATTTGTATGCAGAATACAATGTTTGTTTGTTTTATTTTATGCAGAATTTTTTTGCAATTCTGTGACTAATGTATTTGGCCATCCATATACTCAGTGCTGACACAGTAATACACATACAGCATTCTGTAACATAAAATGGTCTGATCTTTTAAAAGTTGCTCTATAGAAGTCTTCTTGTCTTTTGCATCAGGCAATGAGCATTCTTTTGTATCTCAGTGTTACTGTACTGATACTTTTTGTCCTCTGAATTGTCCACAGCACTGATAAAAATTATATCATCTATATTTTCTTTTTTAAAGCACACAAAACTGCTTTATGCCATGAATTTGACAATTTTTTTTTAAAAAGTATCTCTCTACTGTACAGGTGTCCTTGACTTTATTATATTACTCATGGTATAAGGTCAATTATTTCCTTTGATATTAGCTTTCTAGTATAAATAGTGATCATATTATTTATTCTTATCCACCCCCAAAGCAATTAATTTTACCTATACAATACATTACAAATCAGAGAGGTATCTTGTTAGTTGAATAATATCTAGGGAAGATTAGTGGGTGAAAAAAACATCCACTAGAGAGGCCTATGACACTTGGATAGGATGAATTGTTAGAAGACAGAACTTTGTGCAGTCAGGTAGAAAGAGGGCTTAACCTATTGTAACATGCACATTAAGGTTAATGTGACCTCATTAAGCCACACTGGCTGTGTAGTCTAAGCATGTCACAGACTGCTGAGTTTCAGTTACACCAGATATTAATGGTAAAGGCCAATATGCTGCTGTTAAAAGCCATACAATTTTTCATTACTTTTTGTTAAGTAATTGCATATAAAATGTCTACAGGAGACATGACATTATATTTCTTGGTTTCTTGGGGACACGCATCAACCTTATCTTACACAAGATATATTCTAAGCATATTTAATATGATTGAGTGGGGCACTCTGATATGGCAAATTAATGCTACTTTGAACATTACTACTACACACTAACATTATACTTGACCCTTTCTGAAACTTTAACCTATTTATTTGGCTATATAAATAGTCTGGTATATTCACCAAACTATGTATTGAGGTAATGGGCATTCAAAAATAATTCATATATGTGTGCAGAAATATATATATATATATATATATATATATGATTTTTCTTTACTGTTATCAGTAAAATTATATCATGATACTAATACAGATCATGAGGAATATTGGTACTATCAGAACTTAACAAGTGAAAATAATTTAGCGCTAGCTTAGTATCTGTTGAAAGGAAGAAAATCATTAAATCTCAAAGGTGAATTCAATTTTATTTCATCAGATATGTAGAAACAATACTTCTCAAAAGGTGTGTCTTTGTTTTTTCTTTTTTTGGTACTGGGGATCAAACTTACAATCTCATGCCTGCCAGGCAGGCACTCAGGCCACTGAGCTAAATCCCCAGCCCCATTTTTTGAGAGAGGGTCTCTCTATGAACTCTGTAGCCCAGGCTGGCCTGGAACTCACAATGATCCTCCTGCCTCAGTCTTCCAAGTGTTGGGATTAAAGGAGTGCCCTGGCTTTTAAAAGGTATATGTTTATTGGCCTTTGAACACTACACCAAAGCAATCCTGTAAATTGTGATACTATTTACAAATTAATGATTTTTAATACTTCTCTGAAAAGTAGTATTTGTCATATGGTTATTATACATACATGACAAAAATACAAGGTGTGATCTTTTTCATTATCATGAGATGATTTATTTAAATACAAATGAATAAAAATTTGTATCTTTTAAAAAAACTTAGTTTCATCAGGATATAATTAATATAAAATAATTTCTTCATACCAAATTCATTAAATTTTGATAAATGTTGACAAAAATTTATATGCTTATTAATCCATCACCTCCATCTGGAAAACAAGTGTAACCATCACACTCATAGATATTCCAGATTTTATTTTTATTTTTTAAATTCTGTTTCTACCATCTCTCATTGTTCCTTAATTCTGGTCAACAACTAATATTGTATCTGATTTCTGTAATGATAGAGTGTTTAAATTTTCTAGAAATTTGTATTAATGAAATCAGCTAATCTTCACTTCTTTTACTCAGTATAGTTATTTATAGATTCATCTATGTTGTTAGAATGCCCTTGTTCACTCATTTTTGTTGCTGAATTGTACCCTACTGGTTACATAATTATTTGTTTATTCATTTATTCATAAATATTCAAATTAATTGTAAGTTTTGCCTCTCACAAATAAAGCTAGTAAGAATAGTTATGAGCAAGTTTTTATACAAATACTTTTAGTTCTATGGAGTAAACATATACTACTAAAATGAGTAAAATATATTGAAAGTACATGTAACATTTTAGGAATTTATTGAGATATTTTCAAAATTAATTTTCAATTTTGCATTGCCATCAGTAGTATTAGTCTTACCAATACATGCAGTATCTTAACTGCAGACTTTCTAGCAGCTACCTAGCAGTTTCTTGTTTTGGTTTTAATTCATGTTTCCCAAATATATGACTATGTTGGGTACTGTCATGTGGGCCATTTGTCATCAGGATAGCCCCTTTTATGAATTGTCTATTCCAATATTTCATCTAACAAAAATATCATTCACTGTATTTTATTTTTGAGTTATTATGGATACAAGTTTTAAATTTCTTCATCAATCTGTGGATTGGGTTTTCTATTTTTTACAATTGCTTTAAGAAAGCAGAAGCCCTTCATTATGCTGAAATTCATTCAAAATATTTTTTTCTCTTTAATGATGGCGATCTTGGTGTGATAACTAAAATAATATTTAAAAATTAAGGTCTTTTTTTCTATTGAACTTTCAGAAAAGTATTGTTTCAATTTTATAGAAGCATTTGATATGTATCAACTTGTGTGAACAATGTTAGAGGAAAGTTACTTTGTTTCAAAATGGCTCTGCAGTTGTCTCAGTAACAGTGAATTATCTTGTATTATTTGTCAAAATTAACACACTATGTCATAAGACAGGTGTTCTGCATCATGGCACCATAGATGAAGCAGAACTTACAGATAGCTCTGAGATACACAAATGCTTTGGTTTGTGTTTAAATGTCCCCCCAAAGCCTCATGCAGTCATGGAGACAGCTGAGTCTAGCGTTTGTGATTTGTACTTTGTCTAGCACTGAAGTTGGTGGTGTGAGTGCTGCAACCGCTTAGGGTTGGGTAGCTGGCGCACAATATAAATAAGGGAAGGAGGCGTGCTCCTCTCCTTTTGCTCTTGTTGCTTGTGCTATTCTCCACCGCCATGAACTGTTGCCCTCTGCTGTGAGCCACTCTGCCTTGAGCCAGCTGATTAGGGAATGAAATGTCCACAAACTGTGAGCTAAATAAACCTTTTCTTTTTTAATTGTGGGTATTGGGTATTTTGTTTCAGCAATGAGAAAAAAAGTAACCAAGACAACAGGTGGTATACATGAGATGCTAGAGTAATCAACCACGGCAATAAATTTTGAATGGGACATAAACAGGAGAAATACAGAAAAACAAAACAAAACAAAATAAAACAAAACAACAAAACAACACACAAAAGAAAGCTAGCATAAGAAGCAAAACTGTCCCCAAACCCAAGGGCTATTACCAGCAAAGACGCAAAAACCTTCCCCGTCTGTGAAACATACAAAATCTTTTAGAGGAAGTAATGAGGGTTCAGTTGCAGCTATAACTCTAAAGTTACAGTGAAAATACATGGTACAATACAGCACAAAATAAAAAGGAAGTCACAGAATGACTGAGGAAACAAAATAGAAGTCGCAGAAACAAAACCAGACTGCAACATTCATCTGAATTTTGACAAAAGTGCCAAAAACATATGCTGAAGTAAGGGCTGTTTGTTTGTTTGTTTTACCAAATAGTGCTTGAGAAATGGGAGAGCTATGAACAAAAAATGAAACTGGATTCTTGTGACTCAATATATCACTAAAATCAAATCAAAATGCATAAGACAGCCTAACATAAAACCAGAAACATCAAACCTGCTGAAAGAAAACAGTAAAAAATCTTGAGGCTGTAGGCACAAGAAAAATTTTTCTGAAGAAGATCCCTAAAAGCACAGGGAATAATATGAGGAATCAACAAATAAGACATCATATTAAAAACTTTCTGCACAGAAAAGGAAGAAATTAACAGTGAAGGAATAACCTAGTTCATGAGAGAAAATCTTTGCTAGCTAGTCTTCTATCAGGAATTACTATGCAGAAAACAAAGATTTTAAAAATCAGGGTTAGTGTTAGTGTTAGGAGCTAGTTTTAGGGTTGGGATTAGTGTTAGGGGTTAGGGTTAGGATCATAATCAGTGTAAAAAGATTAAACAAGAATTTAATAAGTAATCTCTAGTAAACAATGGAACCAAAAAAAAAGTGGACAGAGGAACTAAATAGAAATTTCTCAAAAGCCCCAAATGTATATGAAAACATTCAACATGTCTGTCCATCAGAGAAACAAAAATTAAAAGTACATTGATACTGTGCCTTGCCCCAGTAGGAATAGCTGCCATCGAGAATTCAAAAAAAGAAAGAAATTTAAAAAAGAAAGAAAGAAAGAAAGGAAGAAAGAAATATGAAAGAAAAAGAAAGAAAGAAAGAAAGAGCAAGGAAGCAAGCAAGCTGAGGAGAATACAAGAAAAAAGAACACTACTAATTTGTCAATTCCAATGTAGGCCAGTAAAACCACTATATAAATCAAACTGAAATTACTTGAAAGACTAAACATAAAAATATCATTTGACCTTGTTATACTAATCTTGGGGCATCTTTCGGAAAGAATTAAGGACTGAATTATATGTTGATATATATGTATCTGTGTTTTAGCAGAACATTTCAAAGTCACTAAACCATTGTACAGTTTAGATGTCCAACAAATGAATGAAGTAAATGTGGCATATAATACCCAACTGAATGTCATTATGAAGAACAAAATCATGCAGTCCAGCAGAAAATGCATAGAACTAGAGACCATCATGTTAGATGAAATTAACCAGATTTAGAAAGTTAAATAGTACATGTTTTCTCTTATATGAGGAAAATAAATAAATAAATAAATAAATATATAAATAAAAACATAGTCAGGAAAGTATGAGGTCAAGTTCTGGAGATGAAGAAAGGACAAGATGGAATGGGAAAAAAATCAAGAGAGGGGTAATCACATTGAATGAACCCCTTCCTCATATAATATTAGCATTAACTAATATTACGTAGTGAAGAATTTGTGTGGGTCTACAGCTAAATTTACCATTGTTTTTCTTCCAAGTATCATTAGTCTCAGGATCTTCCTAATTAGTTTGGCTGTACCTTTGTTGATTTCATTAATCTTCCCAAGTAGTGTAATTTCCGTTTTTTTAACTGTTTGCTTCATCAATTCACATTTAGTAGTTTTGAATTTCACAATATGTGAATTAGAGGCATTATATTGAGAACCTACTTATATTTAAAATGAGAGTTTCAGTGCTAGAAAATATTTCAATAAGAAATGCATTAACTGCATCCTAAGATATGTATGTTATTTCAAAATACTGTAAAATATATTTTAAATTCTTTTCACATTTCAGTTAAATTAATTTTAATTTGAATAAAAAGAATAATATACCAAATGTTTGTCGTCTAATCATTTAATATCTGACTCATGAGCTATTTTGATTTTTTGATTTAGTTTCCAAAAATGATTTACTCCAAATAATTCTGTTATTTTTAATTTATTAATTGCACAGTAAATAAAGGACAGACTTGTATGACTTGAAATTTTAAATATTTAGTATTCATCTCAGGTATCCATGTTTGGGTTGGATGTTGAATTTGGGGGAATCATATTTTTCTCAATCCTTTACAAATTTTTTGTCTGAGGGATAACAGTCTAAAATTTTTTCCCACTCTGTTGTCTTTTCACTCTGTTGATGATTTTTTTGTTGTTGTTGTGTAAAAGCTTTTAAATACAATGAGATACTAGTTGTTGATTCTTTGTAGTATTTCTCATGTGATCTGGGTTTTTTTCATGAAGTCTCTACCTTCACCTGTGTCTTCAAGATTTTTACATATTTTCACCCTTCTCAAGTGAAGAGATACATAACTGCAAATAATTATATGAAAAAATATTCAACATGATTGGTCATTTGAAAAATACAAAGTAAAACAACACTGAATTTCCATTTCACTCCAGAAAGAACGACCATCATCAAGAAATCAACCAATAACAAATGCTGGTGGGGCTTTGGGAAAAAAGAACTCTTCTCCACTGTTGGTGGGAGTGTAGTCAAAATTTTCACTGTCAGAGTAAGCAGTTACAAGGTATAACCACATATGTACAGCTAGAATAAACTTGCAACTATGTGTTAAAGCTATAAATATCCATATATGTGTCTATAATAACTCCTTTTGTCTGTGTATCTCTCAAGTATCTATGTCCCTATCTAACTACCTACATCAAAGCTACCCATGATTTTTTTAGTACCCCCTAAATTCAATCTAACATCCTAGGAATTGTTCTAATTCAATTATAGAGTATGCCTACTTGCAGTATACTTTCTGTTTTTGGTAGGCTTTTCTGTTTTAATATTTGTGAAAATTTCCTCTGAAAGTGGGAAGTCTGATTCCCTATCAATTTCAATATACCTATTTATGTGCTAAATAATCCACATGCTACATCCATATTAATCATAACTTTTTTTTTGTACCGGGAATTGAACTCAAGATGTTGCATTTGCCAGGCAGGCGCTTATGCCACTGAGCTTTATCCCCAGCCAATAGTCACAATATTTTTATAAGACACTATCATTTACTTGGAGGCTGATATGACCTTTTCTATAGACTCATCACTTTTATGGTCATGCTACTACTTTTAAGAAAAAACAGGAAAAGCTAAGTTGAAATGGGTATTTTTCAAATTTTAGCAAAAAATGAAAACCAATTGAAAGTGAATTGAAATTAAGGTTCAGTATATTGGTTTTTCAATTTAGTACATGTTGAATCATTTTATTTTAATATTGGTAATATGTACCTTAAATGGCTATTAGATGGAAAATATTTGAAAACTGACTTCTAATGAAATCAATTTTGTAGCACATTTCAAAATATAACTCTGTTAGTCAGCTTTCCAAAACTGTGAAAAAGTATGCTAGCAAATCAATTTAAAGCTTTATTTTGGCTGATGGATTCAAAACTTTCATTCCACAATCACACTGGTTCTTTGCTTCCAGGGCTATAGTGAGGCACAACATAATGGCAGGGAAAACATGATGGGTTAAAGCTGGTCACCGTGTGGCACCAAGGACCTAGAGACAGGAAAGGACCGGGGACTAATCTCTCCAGTGACCTAATCTCTCCAACTAGCCCTCACTCTTAAAATTTCCAAAACCTCCCAGTAACCCACTTACCTATAAACCAACAATGGGTTAATGAATTGGATGCATGAGTCGTTGAGAGTCCAGCCTCCATGAACTAACCATCTCCCCAAAGTCTCTCCTCACAGTACTGTTGCACTGGGGACCAAGCTGTCATCACATGAGCTTCTGAAACAGTTCGGAATGGTCCATAAAGTAACCTTCACTCTTTGCAACCCCTGAGTTTGATTCTCACGAAAAATTATGAACCGGATGGATTTTTAGTCATTTAAACCCTGAAGGTATAACTTTAACTCTTCTTTGTGAGAGGAATCAGAAACTGTAGCATGAGAAATAAAACTAATATTTTAAAGTGTCTTTTTTTCTTATAACTGTGAAATATTATTTGCACATGTATCAAAGTGATCCAATAAAAAGTGAATTACATTTCCTTATTTTAATTAATACTCAGTATTACTGTTTATATCCAAATATATGCTAATTCTGTTTAATTAAATATTATGTCTTAAAAGATTACTTGTTCTAATTTTAGGTTGGTTTTTATTCTAATTTTAGGTTGGTTTTTATTTGAAGCTTTAAAGGGTATTCTGGACTTTTATTCATAGTGAAACGTTTAAATTATCTTTAATAAGTCAGCACATTTAATGACTGATACTTGTAGCCACTACAACTCATATACACTGCATGTATTTCGGAGTGGCTCTGTTTTATGATCATCAAAATGACCCTTTTCATCAGCTATTCTGTTTAATATCTTAGTATAATAGTAGTTTATCTTTCATGGATTAGCTACCTAAGGGCCTTTAGATATTGCATTTCCAAAATCAGAGTACACATATATTTTTCTATCCAAATCTGAAATAATTTTGAATATTAGTGATACACATTGAATACGGGGACTTCTCACTTAGATATGCCCTCAGTCTTTTTTTATTTTATTTTATTTTATTTTATTCTTCAGGTTTTGAGAAAAGTTCTCACTAAAGAACTAAGTTGCCAAGGCTGTTTAAAATTCTCCTACATTCTCCATTCTCAGCCTCCCAAGAGTATTGGAATTTTAGGCATGAAATAACAAAACCAGTTAGAAATACTACTCATGATCTATATCTATAACCTTTATTTTTCTTTTAAAGTCAAATAAATTTATATGTTTTTCTCTATGTTGTAAGGTTTCTTAAGAAGTATCATAAAAACACAACCCAAAACAATTGCAAAAACGGTTTATCTATAGTCAATAATACATCTAATTTTGTTGGGAGTTACATATTTTTAAGTTTTAACAAAAGGAAGACAAGTAATCAAAACATAACAATTTCACCCCAACCAACAAAACAGCAACAATCATCAGCATATTGGATATTCCTGAAAATTATTTAAGACAAAAAATACAGACATGAAACATTACCTAACTAATTGTTAACACAATTATTTTCAAATGAACATTTCACATTAAAAATAAAATCTGAAAGTGACCCTGAAAAAATTACATTTTACTCAAAATTCTTTTGCTCTGACTGTCACGACTAATTTTTTATATACAGAGATTTTGTTTCAGATGACATGGTACTCTATCCAGAGGATCCCAAGGACTCCACACCTGTTTTTCTGTGACAGCAATGTATTGAGGTCTCCCAATACAGTTGTGTTAAGGCTTACTTGATTTTCCATGTCAATTAATAATTGTTTTATATATCTGGGTGGGCTAGTATTTGTTGCATTATTATCTCTTCCTTTTAGACTGTTCCCTTACCAATATATAGTGACCTTCTTCATTTCTCTGAATCAGTCTTGACTTAAAATTAACTTTATCTGAAAATAGAATAGCTACCTCTGCTTTTTTCTGGACTCCTGTTGCATGCTGTATTGTTTTCCATCCTTTAACTTTCAGTCTATGAGTATCTTTTTGAATTAAATGTGTTTTTTGTATATGGCATACTGTTAGATCCTGCTTCTTGATCCATTCTGCCAGTCTATGTCTTTTAACTAATGAATTAAGACCATAAACATTGATGGTTAAAACTGATATGTATTGATTTATCTTTATCATGTTGTTTTCTCTTTTCCTGGTGGATTCCTTCTATTGGGGTTTGTGGAGCTGTAGTACTTATCATCCCTTTCTAAAATGTCCTTCAAAATATTTTGGAGTGCTGGTTTAGTGGTCATGACTTTCCTCAACTGTTCCTTATCATGGAAGTATTTTGTTTCTCCCTCTATTTTGAAAGATAGTTTTGCAGGATACATCAATCTGGGTTGAAAGTTGTTTTCTTTTAGAACTTGGAGTACTTCACTCCAAGCTCTCCTTGACTTGAGAGTTTGTGCTGAGAAGTCCTCTGTAATTCTGATGGACTTTCCTTTATAGGTGATTTGTTTCTTTTCCCTAACAGCTTTTAAAAGTTTATTCTTGTGTTGAATTTCTGGAATCTTGACTATGATATGCCTGGAAGTAGATTTTTTTTAATCATTGCTAATTGGAGTTCTATATGCCTCACTTATTTGTATGTCAAATTCTTTTTCTCTACCAGGAAAATTTTCTGACATGATGTCTGTAAGGATGTTTTTAATGTCATTTGTACTATCTCCTGCTTGTTCACTGACTCCAATTAATCTTAAGTTATTCTTCTTTGTCTCATCAAGCAACTGCTGGATTAATATCTCATGATCCCTTGCTAGTTTTGAAAAAATCTTTCTTTTCCTGGTCACTAACCGGGAGCCTGTCTTCAATATCTGAGATCCTGTCCTCACATTGGTTTAATCTGCTTTGAATACTTTCAATAGAGTTTCTATTCTCCTGAATATCTACTTGAATCTGCTTTATGGAATCCATTTGCTTCCTATGTTGCCCTTCCATAATTTGCTTAAGCTTGTTTATTTTTTGTCTGCACTAACATCACTAGGCATGGTGTATATTTTGATAATCTCTATGGTTATTTGAGAGATTATTTCTGATTTCATTTTTTCCAAAGCCTCATTCAACTGCTTTGTTACCACTTCTAAGAAACCTTGTAGGGGACTTT
>RJWM01008671.1:0-71592 GCA_004363535.1 Dasyprocta punctata
ATATATATATATATATATATATATATTATTTTAATAAAAGATCTAATTTTAAACTTCATCCAAAAATCTGTGGGTTAGTCTTATAAATCTAATCTAATATCATAAATTTGTTTGACGAAGAATCAAATTTGTTTTTTGACATTATGTAGATAAAACAACCAGCTTGGACAATTTTTAAAGTAGCTCTGTTGATATTTGTCAAGAATCTTATTTTAGCTGTTTTCTCCTAAATTTATTAGCTTAAATTCTGTGATTTTCCAACTTTACTTCAGCTGATATCAAGTCTAAGATTTAAATATTTTCTTTTTATTATTAGCTTCCAACATTTACTTTTTTCTTTCAGATTATCCCACACAGAGCTGTTGAAATTGCTCCATGATGATTTCAAAGAAAATTTTCTTTTCTAAACCTTCTTATCCCAAGGTAAATTGATAGATTTCTAATGAATAAATTCCAGGAGCAAAACATTGGTATTTTTATACAGAGTATTAAATTCCCTCACCTTGAACTATAGCCACCTCTTATTCTTAGGTTATGCAGTCATTTTTAACAATGGGAAATTATTATTTTTTGTGCAAAGCAGATTACCTTTATTTCGTTTGGTACCTAGTGTGTTTAGTTTGTTATGCCCATGCAAGCGGGAGAAAAACAATGCCATAAACATGTCTAATCATGTCATTGAAGCTTTTCTTGGAATAATTGGAGTATGATGATGGAGCAGGAAGAAAGGAGGGAATGGAAATTGAGGAAAAGGGTCTCAGCCTGAATTTTCCAAATTGGCTATTTATCTGGTTAATTCTTCATCTTTCCTCATCACCATGTCTGAATTGAGAAAATCTTCCTAATGATAATAAACTATGTCAAGAACAGATGGCTGATTTGATGTGATGAAAATAGCTATGTCAATTGTGGGTATTTTTTCCCTACCCATTTTGCTTTTCATCACTCTGGGGTTGGTGGTTCATGAATTTATTTTTTTTTTCTTTTACAGAATATATCCTCAGCCCAAGATAATGCAGTGACTCTTTTTCCAAAATCAGTTTGGATCCTTTTCTCTGAAAAAATTGGGAAGTGGCTTTTTAAAAAGTGATTTTCACCTTTCTTGCCTTTTCAGCTTTAGTTAAGTTACTTTTTGAAGGATCAGTTTACAACAAATGTTTAATGTCAGGAATTTTACAGTTTCATAGGCCCTGACAGCTTGGCATGAAAAGAGGTGGCATTATGTCAATTGTAAACGAGTATGCTATTTACATACTAATTAAACTTTGCACTAGTGGGGTGAAAGAATGTCATTTGGAGTACCTCAGTTACTCTGTTTATATCATTGTTGTCTATTTAAACCATCTATTGTTTGGCATGTCACAGCCTCATCCCCTAAATGCCATTTCACAACCTTATACTGCTTTAAAAATATTACCCCATGCTTGGCAAATCACACAGAATCGGTGTATCTAAAACCAAAAGACATTCCCCAGATCACTTACTTCTTAATAATACCTAGTTTCATCACAATGGTAGTAACAGTTGGCTTTTGTCAGTTATTTCCTATATCCCTGGCGTTATGCTAAACAGTGTTTGGCATCTTGATTTTATTGATCTTTGAAATAAAATGGGAACATTTCTTGCAACCTTTTTACTCATGAGAACTTTGAAATTGTCCAGACTGTAAGTGAAGAGCACAACTAACCAAGTTCTTACCTCCCACACGACCTTGTTTTCTGTTTTGCTGTACCCACTGATACATCAAATGTCCCACTGCTGTCAGATGTAGACAGGGCTCTAAAATATATCAGGAGTGAAGATATCACTTATTGTCTCAATCCATTTTTATGGAAAAATATAAACAGCATAGCATATAAGTGTATTATGCAGCATATTATTACTCATTGACCCCATATCTCACGATTACAGACATATTATGCAGCATATTATTCTTCATTTGTGTCATAAATATATCTTGATTACAGGTTCACATCACATACATATTCTCCACTACATTTCAGTTGCTTTTTACCCTGTCTGGGCTAATGCAGGCTCTCCCAGTCTGTTGATGCCTTTTCATAGAGTTCCACATGTGCTCTGTGAGCCTGATCAGGAATACTGATAGTGTCTGCTAACCTATAAAATGAAAAGTGGTTAACAGTCCATTGAGCTATTTTATTCTCTTGCTTCATATATAGAGAAGGTAGTTTATTGGATTTGGTTAAAGATGTTTTTATTTTCTCACTGGAGAAGCAGCAGAACCAATATTATGTCACACCTGTGAGGGAGTTGCCATAATAAGATTTGCATCCATGAAGAGCAAGATCAGAACTTTTCCTGGCTGGAGGTGGAGGAAGGAGCCTCCTCCACGTGGATATTTAGACTCAAAATGGAGAGTATAGGCTTGGCACTTCTTGCCATTGTCAATAGAGTACTGGTCTGTATGTTTTTCTTCTTTAAAAATGATAGAAACAGAAAGTCTAGTTAGTTGACATTGAAATCACTCGACAAGAGGGGTTTGAACATATGACCCCTTTATAATTTTTTCCTCACTATTTTTAATGATCTTCAAGGCTAAAATAATTCCATGATAAAGTAAAAAATCCAGGGAAGAGAAAGAAAAAATTATACTATAGCTCCCCATAATTCCAACTACCATACCACGTTTCATGAATTGTGACATAGTTTTGCTCCACAAGCATGTCTACAGGGGGAAAAAAATCTAAAATTTGAGCTGATAAGTTGAATGGTTCCAGAGATATCAACTTGTGAAAAGTCACAATTTTGCATTGTGCTGAAAAGCCACCTTACAATGCAGGGACTACCATCACTCTTTAATATCCAGCAGAGTCCCCTGCTGTGCTTTGTCAGTCAGTAGCAACATCCAAGTCTTCCCCGTAAAAGTAATTCACACTTTTTTCACAACACTGTTGCTTTAATTACCACTGAACTCTGCTGATGCTCAGGCAGGCCTGGCAGGACCAAGGGAGGGTCAGAGTCACAAAAGAAGCAAATAGCTTTTTTTCTCCTTACTTTATTATTAACAAACCATCTTTGATGGAAATGTTCCTAGTTCTGAGACCTAGACTTAACTCTGTGTCTCCTTGGCGTATTCATTATCAAAAGAGACTCACAGATGCCAGGAGAGGGGGGGACAGAGAAACAGAGAAACAGAGAGACAGAGAGAAACAGACAGAGACAGAGAGAGAAACAGACAGAGACAGAGAGCAAGAGTGAGTTTTCTCTAGAATCTTGTATCTAGAATCCTAATTAGAAATTAGAAAATTTGGCAAATAATAGACTTAGCTGTTTAAAACTGGCAAATAATTGCATTTCTTATATAGCTTTTATTTTCTGCAAATGAACTTAGATTTTATAAGATACAGTCTTGCTGAACAAATATCAATTCATCTACTTATTCATTTCAAGATTAGTTGACCCTGTAAATCATATATCAAAGAAAACCTCAGAAGTGCCAAAATCTATCAGCACATAAAAGTAACAGCGCTTATGCTTTATGAACAATATGACAGCAATATTATAGGTGTAACATGTGTATAAGGCATTTGCTACTCCATATCACAAAATATACCTCTGCTAAAACTATTTCTGTAAAACTAACTTTCATGATCTCCATATAGAATATGAGGTTTCCTATCAGTAACTTCCTACATACTTTTAGGGTAGTAATAGTTTTTTTTTTTTAAATAGACATCTTTATTGTTATGTGTATATATTCTACAGTTCTGTGGCTCTAAAATTTGATTGACCATCAAAATTTTTTGGAAGGATGGAAATTTGGAAAAATAGGAACACTTGAGAAATGGAGGTTTAGAATCCATAATTCTAAAGGAACATTTTTGCAATTTCAGGTAATACACTGTTACTTTATTATGTATTACTTGTATGTATTACTTGTAGAGATTTTACCTCCAATTTTTCGATTTCCTTATTTTTAGTGCCTGTCTCCCACCATGTTCTTTAGAGTCTTTCTAAGTTTTAAAGTACCAGTTCTAAGTAAATAAATCAGCACTTTCCCCAACATATCCTGATAGTGCCAAATATCTTCACCAAGAATTAATTCACCACTTACATTGCAATTATTCACACTTTTCTCTTTATTTTCTTACATATTTTTTCATTAAAATACATACCTGTTCAGGGTATAGGTGATCCCATTTTTCCTTGAGTTCATATTGTATAAAAAATGATGCATTTTTGTCTGTGTACTTAATCCCTCAACTTAATTCTATATAGCATGTAAGACTATAAATGAAGTTGAAATGATTGTTCATGTCCAAATGTGACCCAGACACTATGTGGTAGATTGAATTTTCCAAACATGGCTAAGCTAGCACATATTTCACTCCTTGTGTTCTTTAAAATGTTTGCAAATATATTGAGAATGATCCATTGAGAAGTCAAGCCTATCTTCTTTGACCTTAAACCTGGGTAAACTTTTACACCTACTTCAACCGAAAGTAATATAATTGAAGTGATTTTTTATTTTTATTTATTTGTTTGTTTATTTATTTATCTATTTATGGTTTCTTGGTCTTCGTCATCTTGTAAAGGTGATATGGTGCCCTTCTAGACCTCTCAGGAGACAAATCTTGAAAGCCTAGAACTGAAAGGTAAGGAGTGTAGCTAACACAGAGCCTGGATAATAGGGACAGCAAGTAGAGTAACCATGTCATAATTAGAAGGGGTCTCCATGCCTGCAGACCCCAGCACTTGTTCTGGAACCCTAAACGTCATACACCAGAGAGATGTCATTTGCACTGTGCTTTTTATCTGATGCACAGAATCCATGAATATAGCACACGGCCATTTTATGCGCCTATATTTGGGATAGTTATTTATAAGGACAAATTGAAACATGTAGTTTTAGTCTCTAGAGACCCCCAATTTGACCAGGATAAACTGTAGTTTTATTCCTATAAAGTTTATGTTCTATGATAAAAGAAAAAAGAAAAGAAACTCACACTTGTTAATTAAAACTCTTCTGTTTATAAAACAGCTTTAGTCAGGTATAATTCACACATGGTAAACTGCATGTATTTAAAGTGTAAAATTTGGTAAATTTTGACATAGAAGTATAATTATGAAGCCATCACCATGGTCAAGATAATGAGCTCATCCATTTCCCCCAGTGTTTGTTCTTGTCCCTTTGGAATCCTTCTTTCCTGCTCACAGGCCACCACTCTTCTGCCTTCTGTAAGTTTATATTCATTTGCATTTTCTACCATTTAATATAAATAGAAATCATATAATATGTACCCTTTTACCTTTGGTTTGGTTTCTTTTTCACAACATAAATATTTTGCAATTCATCTATTTGTTGCACATAGCACTTGTTATTCCTTTTTATTAGTCCTTTATTAGAGGACTATTTATTGTATGGGTTATATCATGTTTTATTTACCTAAAGGAATTATTTCCAGTTTTTTACTATTACAGATACAACTGCCACTATAAGCATCACATATAAGTCTTTGAGTGAAATCCTTTGTTTCGCTTGAGTAAATACCTAGAAGCAGAATGGATTTTTCCTTTGTACCACAGCCCAAACACTGTGCCAAGAGAGTAAAGTTAAGCAATCATAAGGCTGATCGTGTTTGTTTCCACCTATCAGGTATCAATCTATTTTGTTGCTTAATATACATTCAGTTGAAAATTTTGTGTGCGTGTGTGTATATTATGAATATACACTCATATTCTCTCATTTTTAGTTGTTTCAGGTGGCAGAGTAAATATAGCCTCTGTTACTCCACCTTGATACTGTATCATTCTTCTAATTCTGCACATGTGAAGAATTTATTGAGAGGTAAAACAATATTTGCCTCCTCCTTGTGTCTCCTAGAAATGTTTTACAAATTCAAGCAGGCAACAGTGTCATGAAGTACATAGAAAGCTGTCTGGAGTCTCAATGATGGTTTTGACTCAGGGTTCTGCTGGTTATTAACAATGTGGATTTGAACATGTTACATATCTTCTCCAATCCTTAGTTTTCTTATCTCTGTAACTATAACAATAGCAGGAGAAACAATAATAGTATCTCTTTCATAAGGTTGGTATACGTTTAAGAAGAAAATTCATGAAATGTACCAAGCCCAGTGTCTGGAACATCATAAGCTCTCAATAAAATGCTAGTGATTAATATTGATTCAATTTTAGGGCAGCTAAATGAGAAATTGTGTCAAATCCTTAGATAAAAGGAACATGGCAAATAGCTATAATACCATTGTATTAAGTACTTAGTAACAAAGGTGGTTCCTCATGCACTCTGAATAAAGTCTCTGGGTTTCATTCTCTTTTCCAAATCCCATCATTAGAGAATTGACATTCTGCAACCTTTACACACAAAAGCTTCAAGAAATTCAGTCAAATCATGTTAGGGATCTGGGAAAAGAACTTAAAGTTCGGTCAACAGAAATGATCCTCTCAAAGAAACTTGTCCACTAGGACTGAGGGAAGGTAGATGTGATATGAAGCCTAATGCAAATTCTAGAGTGAGTTTGCGAGAGATTCTCTGTATTGAACTGATAGTTTTCTGATTGACTAAACTTACTGTTAGCTGAGTAGACTGAGGCAGAGAACTAGCTTCTTAGATTCAATTTGCTAGTTAATAAAGCTTTTAATCAGGACAGTACTGTATGATTACAGGATAGGTGTTCACAATCCAGCTGAGAAAGTCCTTTTTGTTCTTTCATCATTTGACCCATTAAGAAGACCCAAAAAGGGCCAGAAAAGGAATGAAATGGGATCAGCAAAGCATGGGGCTTAGAATAGGGACAGCTTCATAGTCTGAAACAGGTTTACACTCCAAAAGCAATTATGTGTGTTGGCAAAGGAGAAATTAAATGAGATCACAAAAAATTTGGTTTCGTTTTGTGATGATTTGAATCTTTGTGTATGAACTGGTATACACAGGCACTGTGGAATGAATGAGACTTTGAAAGCTCATTGACTGATCAAAAGATAGAAGGGTTAGTGTTAAAAATCCCATTCACTCTTTAGAACTCTTACTGAAAGTCTTCCTGTACCCAGTTCTCTGATACAAATGGGGTCACTTGGAGCTATGCAATGCTAGAGGCTAGTGAAGCCCAAAGAAGGATTCTGGTGCTAGAACAAGCTATATGGATTGTAGAAAGACATTTAAAAATACTATTCTGTGCAATACTGTTTTTGTACATTGTGATGAATTGAAAACTGGTAGTGAACTTGTAACACCCAGCTGAACTGAAACAGCTTTGTTCTGGGTGTGAATGGCCCACCTGAGGACTGTTGCCAACTTGAAAAGGAACACTGGAAAGGAAGAAGTAGTGTTGTTGGTTTTCCTGTTACTATTGGTTCTCCTGGAGGAGCTTGTAGAGCTTCTTTCCTGAAATGAACTTGGCTGTTCTCATTGTCAGAGGAGCTTGAGACCTTGTTGTCACTGAGAATGGCTATGGTTCACTTTGGGGGAGCTCTGTTCCTTATTTTGAGCATTGCTTCCTGGCTCCAGAGGGGAAGATGTGTTGTTCAATCTCCTGAAGTAGCTTGTCACACTGACTTCCTGATATGAACTTGGCTATTCTCATTGTCAGAGGAGCTTATGACCTCATTGTCACTGAGTATGGCTATGGTACTTTTCAAGGGAGCTCTGGTCCTCACTTTGAGCTTCAGTTCCTGGCTCCAGTGCAGATCCCTCAGCTTACTGGCACAGATCCTTCATCCCACTGGCACAGACTTTCTAGTTTCCACCGCTGACCTTTGGGCCTTCCCAGAGCAGATCCATGAAACAGACTTAAATGTGTCGTTGTCCTGGGCTCTAGACCTCCAGCTGGACATGTGGGGCCATAGTCATGAACTCTGGGTGTTCAGCTGAACTTATCCAGGGCATTTCCATGGGATCCAAGCCCTCAGCTGGATTCTTTGCGTTTTTAGTGTATGGACAAATTTCCTGCACTTTTTCTGTGTTTGGCTCTTTGGGTGACTATTATTTAAAAATTCTATAGATTATGTGTGCTGTATTAAGTTGTTCTCCTGATCACAACATACATAGGCAAAAGCTGTCTTTATTCTGAGCTCTGTGCTTTGCTGTGCCTATTTTGTTCTTTTTCTGGACCTTTGTAGTTCTCCTTAATGGATCTAATGTCCAAACAACCAAAGGACTTCCTCAATTAGATGCTGAGTACCTATCCTGTAAGCCATACCCTGGATATATTTAGTATCGAAGTAGCTCAAAATAGCCCACATAGTCCCAAGCTCACCTCCAGGGTCTGTGCAGGATTCTTCACTGGGCTCATCCTCCTGGGATTCACTTTACCATCGTCCATGTACTCTAGACTCTGAAATGCACCAGGAGATGTCAAAAATACGTGTACAAATATGAGAAGACCCTCAGGGTACAGGAATGAGGGAACGGTGTGGCTTCCCTCTTTTGTCATAGTTTCAGTCTCAAACTCCAAGCATTCCAAAGATTATAAAATGAAACCTGTACAACTGTGGTGTGATTACAGTGTATTATGAGGGAAAAAAAATCTATTTTAGTTAATTATTTGCTAGCTTATTTTGTAATGAATGTACTTCACTATATAGTAGGTGAGCTTCTTGTGTTCCTCTCCCAGGTTTTTCTAATGTTAAGGATGATCTTGATTCTGTGACTATATCTCTTATGGGTTCTTCTTTTTTTCTCTTGATTATCTCCTTCACTTAATAAAGTGGGAAGATAAAGCAGGGGCCAGAGGGATCTGATTGCCCTAGGTGTCCTCATTATAACCTTCTGTGTAACTGCCACTTTTGTAACCCTCATTATAGGCTATTCAATGAAAATGTAATGTTTTACTCCTTGGCATCATTGAAGGAGAGTCAGTAGTATGGTCTTTAAATCCTAGAATTCTTGGGTTTCCAGTCTGTTTCAGTGGATCCCCTGTCCTGTTCATAAGCTATGAGAAATTCTCTAGCTGCTGTGTGGGTGCCAGTTATTTATTAGTCACTCACAGACATCATGTGGTCTTTAAAAATTCTATCTCTATTCCTTTCATCCTCTATCAAAGTTCCAGTGGTCTTGTTACTTTAGATACTGTAGATAGATCTACTGACACCATCCGTTGAGACTGGGAAATGCTGACTTCTTTTCTACTTTGTGAGCGTTTACTCCTCCTTCAAGTTACAGCTGATAATTTCTCTCTTGTTGGGGAACACTGCCCTGAAGTATTAGGAGAGAAACAAGTTTGCAGTCATTTAGTACTGGATTTCAAATCTAGGCTTTGTTACTTTTAACTTGCAGAGGTCACTGAATATTTCTGAGCTTCAGAATATCCATAAGGGGGTATATGATAACATTTTTCATATTCTATTGGAAGGACTGTGTGGTGTAGTTGATACGCACAGCACTTGATATATACATCTCTAATTGACTCCCAACATTGGCATAAGCCTTGTGTCATATATGTACCTGTGATACCTATAACAAACCTCCGAGAGCCAAAAAGAGCAGCACAAAACACAAGATGGTAAGAAATCTAATGCATTCGACAAGTGTTACCAATTTTGTACAGCTAGATTTTATGACAAAGTCCAAAGATATGTAGGACAAGTGAATGGAAACTAGGTTGGGAGAGGCAATTTACATTAAATGAAGAAATTTGGCCTACTGGTATTTGGGAATTACTAGGAGTAGGTATGTAAGCTTCTAGTCTTCTTTAGATAAACATAATTAAACATCTGAATCACCTTAGCTTAACATACACATAGTGATAACGTGTTGCCAAAAAATCTTTGGGGCTTTGCTACTTACAAAAATTCACAGTTTAGTTACCAAAGCATGTTTGCTATTGCATCAGTGATAGATTTTGAAGAAATTAGCTATGTCCAACAAGGCCTTATGTTTTTGATCAAGTGAGACTAATATTCTTAATTCTCATTTTCTCCCAAACTAGACTGTTTCATAAAGATTTTTTTAGTGATGTGTTTAGAATAAAATTTCTACCTTGTTGAGATACTAATGATTTCATCATATACTAAGTTGGGACTCCTCCATTGTGCATGTACTGTTTATGAAAATGAAACAGGCAAGCTGCTAATTGAAGAGGTAGTTGCAATTTGCAAGCAGAGACCAGATTGGTCATAACTGCTAACATAGTGCCAAGCACAGTGTCTTGTACACAGGTGTGTGTGTTCAGAAAGTGTTAATGGGTCCATATATCCAACCAAGACGTTTGTTAAATCTGAATGTTTAAACCTGGAACTGCAAGGAAGGCAGCAATACGGACAGTCTCCAATTAGGCAGAAGCTTTTAATCTAGTTTGCAGAACTAATCGAATAGCTGTGCTTCCCCAGTGTTCACGTGAATTGCACCCTAGCTGGAGGTTAACGGACTAAACAATAGCAGCAGCAATTAAGTGGATGTAAATGTATGTGATAGGCTAATTCTCCCAAGGAGAACATCGATGTGTCAGTGTCAATGTACTGATGCCTGGAATCAAAGAGAAATTGACTGGGGTAAAGAAGGTAATATGTAGTAATCTTATGAGGACATATATGACTTAACTAGACTAGTCTGGAAATTCTATGAATGTAAGTAGGAAGAATAAAAATAAGTAATGACAGCAGTTCTTTTCTACATAGCCTCTTGTGAGAGGAAAAGAAAGAAAACACCACACTTTTCCATAAATACATTCATGGTATTATACCTCATGGTGTACCTTGACTGCAAAATGGATTGTCAGATGTGGAATCGAATGCAGCACAAATCTACTTACGTGCAATAAGGAGAGGAACAGTTTTATGACATGAGAAGCAAAGACTTCAGAAAAGGACAAACTGGCCTGGACTTTTTCATATTGTATATGGAGACTGACAGTATAAGGAGGCTGCAGGAGTTTATTGCTGCTAGGTTTTAGCAGATTCTAGAAAAATGGAAAAAGTTGTAGAGAACAGACAAATTTGAGATTTTTGGTGAAGTTTTTTTCTTAACTACTGAACACTTTGGGGAAGTTTTAACTTCCATGGAATAGAGTGTGGGGCTTAGAGGCAATGTGAAATGAGTAGAGGTTATTTTATTTATGGTCCTAAAAATGCTTTCTAGAATCTAAGAATATTATATGAAGGTTTTTAAAAATTGTTTAAAAGAAAAAGCTTCCATGAATGCAATGGTTTTAGTCTGCATCCCTAATTCCTTCTCTGTCATATACATTATCTCAAACTTCCTCTGGGCAAATGGAAAAGTTGTGTGTCAAGTCTTCTGGCAGAAACTGAGCCAAAAGCAAACTTTCTTTTCCATAAACCTGCAGAAGACATCAGTGGCAATATTTGCTCCCTGGTCCATTGTGGAAACAATGGGAACAATTTCTGTCAAAAATCAAAAAATTCAGGAGGAAAGTAAATCAATGGCAAAAAAAAATTATTTTAAAAAGAATAAAACCAAGCAAAATAAAACAGAACAAAGTCAATCAAAACAAACCAGTATAAGTTACCCAGGACTTTAAAACAATAGGAAATCAACAGCGGTTACCATAATGCCTCTTGTCTTCCAAACAGCTGTAGATACCTTCAGACATAGTAAAAATCAAACAAAACAGAACAGAATAGAACCAATAAAAACCAAATAATGAGTGCAATAAAGGACTTCAAAACAAGACAATAATAAATCCAAAATGGCTACCATAATATATTTTGCTATCTTCAAAATAGCTGCCCATGCCATTAGATATAACAAAATCAAATGAAACAAAGCAGAATAAAACCCAACCCAACAAAACAATGAAAATGGTACAGGACTTCAAAACAAGACAATAGGGAATTAACAATGGTCACCACTTCTAGAAGGAGATCCCCCATAAATGCCACACTGAACACTGTGATCCTCTGAATACGTGATCAGACCATGGACCCTATAGCTGCAAATTCAGTGAAACACCAAACACCACAAGCATTAAATTGCATTTCACCTCAATAGATATCATTGCAACCTGTGTTTCTCTGGATCAGCAGGTTGCTTACAGGGGGTGGGGGTGGGAAAGATTGGTTCTTCTTGTTTCCCAGCCCCTGTGCCAGAAGGAGTTGGGGTCTGGCTGTGCTGGGATCTGGCTGTCCTCATGCAGTGGTACACCATGCATGGTGTTGGTTTGCAGGGAGGACTTACTTCTTGTTGACTTCTTGTTCTCTTCCCCGACAGTCCAAGAATGGTGCTGACTCATGGGAAAGGACTAGGGTTTGGCTGTCCCCCAGCAGTGGTGGACTGCACATAGCACTGGTTCTCAGGGAGGGCTTGCTTCTTGTTGACTTCTTGTTCCCTTCCCTTGCAGTCTGTGAATGGCCAAAGGGTCTTCTTTAGAGAATATTCAGATAATAATGATAGCATAATCAAAGGAGTCAAAGGTTTGAAAGAATTTGAAGCTCAGTGAGGACCCAAATTACTTTTCATTATATAACCATGTTATATGAAGTTATTGAAATAAAGCTGTACATGAATAAAGTGACATACAAGGTATGATAAAAATGTGACTTTAAAATTTCAAACATTTATTAGAGCCAAAGACACATTGCCATTAATTCCCTTCAAGATACTTCTCACTTCAAATCTACTTGTCTATCCTGCCATTTTCTGAAGCAGCTGTGCAAGTTCTCTTTCATGAGTGTTTTTAGTTGTGCCTTGATATCCTGAATAGATTCAAAATATTTATCCTCCATGGTCATTTTGACTTTGGGGCAGAGCCAGATGTTGCACAATGCTAGATCCAGTGAATATGGTGAATGAGGGCACACATAATGTTTTTACCAGCCTGCCTTTCTGTTGAATGGCACTCAGTATTAGCAGCATTGCCCATATTCTTGCAGATGTAAAGACACTGTTATGGTTATATTCCTATGGCCCCACCAAGACTCATATAATCATGGCACAGACATGGCTGAATCTGGTGTTTGTGATTGGTTTGTTGTCTGGCACTGGGATTGGTGGTGTGAGTGTAGCACCTGCCCAGGGGTGGAGCTGACATACAGTGGAAGGACAGGAAGAAGGCATGTCTTCTCTCTCTTGCCAGTTCATGCCTTGCTTTTTGTGGCCACCATGAATGACTGCTCCGCCATGCCATGCTGCCTTGGATCCAACTGAGTACAGATTGTAACCCCCAAGAACTGTAAGAAATAAAGCTTTCCTTCCCTAATTTTGGACATCAGATATTTTGTCTCAGTAGTGAGAGAAAAGTAACTAAGACAGACACTCTTGAAAGAGGACTTTCAGAAACTATTTCAGAAGGTGGCAAGAATGATGTGATAAATGTTTTTGGAGCCAGGACAATAATTTTGGGAAGGATTAATGGCAATTCATCTTTTATGGTAACACATTTTTAAAAAATTAGCATTCACCATATATTTTGATCATGCCTCATAGTTTTGATTCTCAACATTTCTACCAATTGTTTAAATTATTTAATAGAAATTTATAAGCTTGTATTTCTTCCGTTATTAGATCTATGACTTTGAACACTTACATAAATTTCACTGGGAAAAGAATAAGCTTGAACAATCAAATTATAAAGCAAAATTGTAAATCTTAGTTCATTTAAATTAGTTACTTAGCTAACTAAGCTCTGTCTCCTTGCCCTGACTTTTTGTAGCTCACACCTCAAAGATAGGTGAAAACAGCGTTAATGGTATCTTATTTTGGGCCAGTGACTTAGCTCAGCAGTTCAAGTGCTTGCCTGGTAAGCTCAAGGTTGTGAGTTTGATCCCCAGTACCAAAAAAACAAAAACAATAACAATAACAAACAAACAAGCAAATAAAAACCCAGATGTCTTATTTGGCAGATTTTGATAGATATTACAAGTATTACAAATTAGCAAATCCATTACAATAAAATAAGAACTAAAATGATGAGGAGCAAAAGTTGCGCTGACAGTACTTTAATGATGCAAATGGAGTTGGTAATTTTCTGAGCCACAAATACTGTAAGTTCACAATGTAACAACCTAATAAACAGCCAGATTGCAGGTTTATTTGAACTCTGATTTATCAATTGAATATGGGTTAGCAAAAAGGAAGAAAAGTGAATGTAAAGTACAAAGTTCCAGTAGACTTAAAAAGTGCTTTCAATATATTTGTATATAGTAAAATAACTAGAACTTCAAGAAGAAAATGTGAAACAATGAAGCATGAGTCATAAGGCCCTATAAAGCAAGCAGCATGCATTTAAGAAGAAAAGAAAGATTGTGGCATAAATTTGACTCAATTGAAATAGATTACTAGTTTCATCTGAAAGTGGAAAGATTTGCTATAGACATGCCTAATGTTATGAAACAAATGTGGAGTTTGAGGAAATATTAATTCATTTTCCTATTGTTCACAAATACATATTGTCACAAAAACAGTATGTTCTGTCTATTTACAAATTAGGTGAAAGTCTACTGTGCTACAGATGAGTCAAAATTTAAAACTAGAAATTTTATCCTTATTTTTACATTTGCATAAAGAAATACCAGAACACATGATTTTAACTTGTAGTCATATTCTTGATAAAATTATGAAAATAATGGAGTTTAATAAAATAATTTTGAAAAGTTTTTGTTTGGCGATCCCTATTAAACAATGAAAACATTGTCTCTTTTTTGCTTAAAAATACTTTCCTTAATTTCTGAATTTAGTAACATCTTCATGGAGTCAGTTGGTGCTAGAGGGGAAATTAAAGACATACCTTAATACTATTGGAGTGATAAAATTAGTTTACTTGAATCTGTGCACTGTAACCGTAAGTGGAAACTAGGTTTCATAGTGTCTAATTTGACTCTTAAGAAAAGGTCTGGCACTCTTTATTTTTGACAAAAAACGAAGTAAAATGTCTTGGCTCAACCAACCCTAACCCTACATGGACTTTTAACATTATTCATGATCTACTAGATACTTTATATACATCGTCCTATTTCATACTTATAAGTCTTTAAATTAAATATTGTCCCAAATTTATAAATGAACAAACTGTCCCTTGAAGAGGGTAAAGGGCTTGTTAATGTGTTCCCAGCCAGCGAATGTCAAGAGCCAGGTTTCAACAAGTGACTCTCCACTACAAGGGCATTATGAAGCCTACCATGCTAATGTACATCAATTTTGGGGGAGAATAAAGTAGTGTTACTGTCAGGAAAATTTTGCTCATTTTTAATCAGCCCATAAAAGTCTTCAAAGAATTCTTGTCATTTGACAGGTATTTTAGTTAACAAAGAGAATAATTTTATCATGGCTAAAACTGGATCAGAAACTGCAAATATTTACTGCCCAAATTTAAATGCTTAAATCAATACGGGGAATATGAAGGAAAGAAAAAAAATGAAAGAATAACAGAAGGAATGACTAATGAACATAAAAAGTTGGTGTGGGAGCAGGAGGGAGGAAGAGAGAGAGGTTGAGATTGAGATTAAAAACCTTGAGGGCCGGGGATTTAGCTCAGTGGCACAAGCGTCTGCCTGGCAAGTATGAGGTCGTGAGTTTGATGCCTGGTACAAAAAAAAAAAAAAAAAAAAAGAGAGAGAGAGACAAAAAAAAGAGATTAAAGGCCTTGAGTAAAGTCTCTTATTATAGTTATTACAGACATTTTAAAAGCTGTCTCTAGATATGGAAAGAAACTGGTATATTTTCCCAATAATGGTATAAGATAAACACAATCTACATGTATTCAAGGGAGACAAACCAGATTGACAGATTAGACAAATTACTTAAGACAATATGATTAAAATAGGTAGACTAGCTATTATGAGACTCATTGATTTCGTGTAGGCCCATTCTATATGCCTGCATTAAATATTTTTTCTAAGACTGAAATATTTGTGTTGGGCTCACTGTGAATTTGAATTATTTCACCTCACCCTCCATACATGTCATTTTGTTGATTGTCTGCTGACGTGCTTTCTTTATTTCCAGTCTAAAACATTGACAGATATGTGCCATTTAGGGTAGAAGTTCCCACACAAGGAACAGGTGTGCTAGGCAATAAACAGGTAGTCTGTATGTAGCAGTTACGCTCTATTACTGGCCTGTTCTGATAACTTAGCAGGTGACATCTCAGCCTCTTCTAGGAGGCCAAAATACTCTTTCTCAGATTCCCAGGATTCTTCATCAACTATCAACTGCCACATATCAATCATTGGCTTCTCTCTGTGTGATGTGAGGCTAATGAGAAATGATGGTTCCTTTCTTTACCTTAGTGTATGGAGACTATGAAGCATGCTTATCCCAGTTGCCATTGCCTGGAAACTAACTTCAGGCACATCATCATATTTCAACCTACAAGTAGATGTGCACATGTTGGCTATGGAGTGAGTGTTCACACAGTATCTTGTGCAAATAGCAATGTGCATGTTCTCATTTATTACAAAATATACAGAATTGGACTTATAAAACATTAAGTCTATATCTATAATAAACTCTACTGAAGTGAGCTAAATTGATCATTGAGGCTCTCTTAAAAAGCAACAGAGTACCTCTGAGGAACAAGAGTTACTTTTTAGTAGTCTGTTATACAATGAAAAATGCAGGGACAGTGTTTAGTAATGTGCTAGAGTATAGACAGTGAATACAGCCACCCTCCATCCCTACATGCCTCGACCCATGCTATGATCTTTATTAGCTTTGTCCTGACAATCTGACCTTACAGAGCTCTACCCAGCCCCGACAGCCACATAAAACTCACAAACAAATAGGGAGCTGGTACAGTCTTTTCAGATTTAGGATCATGTTCAAGCTTATGAATCAGGTTTTTCTGTGTGTGGACATGACAACTATGGAAAAACTGTAATTTAGGACATATTCTCTTTATCCTTTTATGTAGAATTTCACTTTAATGTGATGCAAATGACAGTAAGAAATATATTCAGTGAATGTTAAAACCTTCCCATTAAAAATTCTGTATGCATTTTACATTCTAATTCATGTACAGTCAAAAACCCTGATAAAATCACAGTGCTGATTTGACTGCTGCACTTATCGTATTAATGAGGATACTTTATGCCTTTTGAAAATTGGGATATGGTCCATTATGTGATTGTAAATGATGTGATTGTATCACATAAATTTGTTATTCAATCCCACCCCTCCCTCCAGTCAGCTTTGTATATAAGAAGATTCATTGGTGTGCCCGATGTGAGGCTGGAGAACTGAACTGCACAATTAGACTTTTTGTCTTTTGTCTTTATTTCTGTTTATAGGAAAGAATATGGTAACTATGCACACACATGTGTTAGTGGGTATGTATATTTTTTATTTCTTATCTTTTTTTTTAATTAAAAAAAAATACAAGGAAATTGCTCACCAAGGAAGTCAAAATGAAAAAAAGAAGCAGACTGGGCCCGAGGCTTCCGGAGGTATGTAGCGCTTTCCTCCACAGCTACAGCAATCCTCGCCTCCTTGTTTTGCTGATACTGAATTGCCTAATACTTGGAAATCTTTTCTCCTCTCATCTTGCAACAAGTGAAAGGTTAGAGAAATGTTGTTGGCCAAGTCTTCCTGTTTTGGGGTTGCATTTATATTCCTGAAACTACATGCTTCTCTTTCTGTTTCTGTGTTTTCCTGTCTTGTCCACCTAATTAGTCACCACTGACTCCCAGGAGAAACCAGTGGCCTCAAAACTTAGGGCAAGAGGTCTTTTGTTTCTTGCTGTTACTGCGGGTTCTGTTTCTGGATCCAGGATAGACGTTCATCTGTCCTTCTCGAGCAACCACTCTGTCTCTGTTCACACTTAGCAACACAAACACCTCCCCTGATATCAAGGTCTCCAAGCTCCCCACAGAACAAATCAGAGCATTGATAACAGAAGTGGCTTCTAAAGTCTCCAATAAAACTAAAGAGGGGATCACTGGCTCTAGCAGAGCAGATCCTGCAGGCTTGAAGGGCTCCATATCCGAATCCCTCCATAAGGACATTTCCAAGTCAGGCTGTGGTCAATCCAGAAAAGTCCATGCCTCAAGCAAGGCACTCTACACAAGCCTAAATTACAGGATTATAAATTGTAGCCTGTACTCTAGCAGTTCTAGGTTTGGTCTTTTTTGTTATTTTTCTTTTGTATCCCTTCAAAAATTGATCTTATATTGCCCAGGAGGAAGTGATATTGTTCTTCATAATGGAACAAGTGTGGAATTCTTGGAGTTTGGGAATATGAACACCTAAGTGTTGAACGCTCACTTGACCATTTTATATAATTCAGACTCTTGATCTTATTACTGTTCACCTTAGAACCATACTTCTATGCTTTAGCATGCTCAAAACTCATGTGTTACTGATCTAAAATAAAAGATTTTCGAAGAGTTTGTTGTTGTTATGCCATCCGATCAAACATAGAGTATTGTTCCTGCCCCCACTTCTTGGCACCATCCGGGAGAGATGTCATAAGGAATATTATTGCAATTTTTGTTTTTTAAATGGCACATGGGAAAAGATGAGTTGCTTGACTAAGATATGCCAAAAGAGATCACAAGGGTTCTTTCATGATGGGAGGGCTTTTTTTTTTTTTCTCACCTTATTTCAGATTCAAGGCCAATAAGAACTTTATACAATCTTCTGGACAAAAGCTTGCTACATCCTAATCTCTGCAAATCCACTCTGTTCTTTTTACTGCTCTCCTTATTAATCAGTTCTACTGAGCTGTACCCTTCTCAGTACTGATACACACACTGCATTTTTATGCTTCTGTTTCCAAGTGGTCTTTTCTATATTTTTGCTTTGTCTTTCATTCAACTATTCACAGCTTAGTCTGTAGAATAGGACACCATCACTGCCTGCATTTAGGCATCAGTATATTATGTCATCTAGCTTCATATATTTTACTTCTGTCTCTTTTAGGAAAGCACTTATTTGAGAAATCTTGGCCGTGCTTTTGGGAGGAATCATTTACCTTCTTTTTTCCCAGCTGAAATTTGTCTCCTTATTCCCTTTGTTAATACAAAAACCCCCAAAAAACAAAAAACAGAAAAAATCTTATTGACATCTCAGATCCTATTTGATAGCTCAATTGCATAATTGTTGCAGTTTTAAGAAATACCAAGTCATTTTCTTGCTTTCACTTATTGTGGGTGTATTTTGTGGGTTCCGCAATGCCACATTCACAAGTCTGCTTACTTTCTTGGGGAAGACTTTGCTGTTTCATTCCAATGTGCAGCAGCATGTGTGTGGTTCATTTCCTTCTCACAAATTGAAAATACAGCTAAAAAATATCCCTAGAAAAGAGCAGAGAGGAAGATATTAGGCCTAGCAATGGTACACATTGCATTGGACTGTATGTCTGATGATGCAGACAGTCTAGAGTATTTGATTTTTTTAAGAGTTTATCCTGATTTTTCTTCCCTCATGTCTTTCCTAGTATCTTAATTGTTCCTTAGAATGAATTTCCCTACCAGAAATTGCTGTTTCCCTTTCTCTCTTGACAATGCTGAGTAAATCAGGGTGTGGAATATTACCCATGCAGCCCACTCTCTGAGAGAGATTGCTGGCGGAAGCCATGCTGTTCATATGCCATTCTGTGCCCAACTGTGGATAATAACTGAATTGATTTTACCCTGGGAAAGACAAAGGAACCTCAGGCTGCTTTCTGCATCATTTTGTTCTCAGGTTATTCTGCTCTGAATGGTAAAATCTCTACTAGAGTACTGGGTCACATTTAGCTTTCTTTATAGTAAATTCCCTGTGAGGGAAATTTTGACACTGGGTTGTGATGTGCTACTGTTCTGTGCCTCTGTGTGTGTGTCCCTGAATGGGTGTGTGTATTTGTGTCTCTGTGTGTGTGTCACCAAACAAACATGAGTCAAAGAACATGAGTAAGTTTGTTTTCAAGTCTCCATGAATTCCTTCCTTTTGTTTTTTTTTAAAGCAACATGCATAAACATACAAATTTTTGCCCTTTTCCCCCCATTCTTTATACCTAGCTCTGGCTCCAACCAAGTCTTCACTCTTGGATCAATACATCAAATCAAGAATAAGTATGACTCCAAAGTCATCCCATCCTATCAAAATAATTATCTATAATTAATATAATTATTGATCAAGTAGTAGAAGTCACTGTCTAAATGATATAAGGCTTTTAGGATTTCATGGAAATGTTTCACAACTTAATTATATTTCCCTGGGAGATTATAAGACAATTCAATTTATTTTTCCCATGTGTTTCATCAATCATTATGTGGATAGAAGGAATATGAGAATCTCATTTCTATGTCAATTTCTGCAGAATTCCAACAAGTCATTTCAGTAATACAGAACTGACTCTAAGAAGACAGGTCCCTCACCACATGTGACTCATGTCCTACCACACTTGTAACACTGGAGTCCCATTCTGTTGGATTCATAGTGTGTGACAAGGCTAACTGCAATAATCCCCAACAGCCCTGTTGGTTTTCAATTGCAAACCAAATTGAGGCCTATGTAAAATTTCCTTGTTAGGTTTGTGGTGAGCTGTATTCTTCTCTGGGTCTTGGTTTACTTATCCAAGGATGCAAGTGATGACTCATTTCCCTTCTACTTGTAAAGGTCAGTGTCCCAGTTTTGCTTGTGATTTAGCTTTTCAAATGGTCACAGTGGTAGATCTCATGAATCACTGGGAATTTGTTAAAATGCAGATCCCAATTCAGGAGATCTGAGTAGAGCCTGGATTCCTAATAACCTCTTGAATGGCAGTGAAGTGGCTGGCCTATGAAGCCATTTTCAGTAGCAAAGATCTGAATGAAACAGAGAGGGTAGGGAGAAAAGACTAGCTCTTCCTCTTCCTGTGGTAACACATTTCCTTCCTTCTCCTGGCTGTGACTCCTCATTTTCTTCTGCAGAGGACTGTAATATGCCTCCTCTTTCCTAAATCACTAAGCCAAATTTGGGCTCCCAGAAGATGGAGTACATTCACACAAAGTACCGATTCCCTCTCAGGAAGAAAACCACAGAGTTTATCGGGAAGGATCTACGATTCTGTGTCAGAATCCCCAGCCCTGCTGAAATATGAAATAAATGAGGTGGAGTTTAATTTTAGGGTCTACAAATCTGTAATGCGTTCATCATTCCAGTTGCCATTTTACATGGCAGGCTGAAGTTGTCAGACATGTTTGGTGAGTAAAACCACAGTTGAATTCTGGTTTAATGAAGCACCTACACCCTCTCATGTCCTTCCTGTAGTCTTTACTTGCAGCAAGAAGAAAGATAGTTTCACTGCTGAAATTCTGCACCTCCTTTTGCTTTCCTAGGGGCAGGCTCTCGGGGGACTTTTCCCAAGCTGGACTGCAGGCTAGCTTCCCAGCAGAGGGCGCAACGCCCCAGTGGCATGGCCCCAGAGCTGTTTCCTCCTCTTCTGGAGTCTACTTTCCCGGCTAAGCTGGGAGGGGTCAGAAGTGAGCTCTCAGGAAGGGAAAGGAAGGCAGTTTTAAGGGAGAAAATCAAATCAAATCATTTCAGATCAGAGTCAGTGACTTTTAAAATGGAAGGTCTGCTTGGCTACTGTTAATGGGCAGCGTTTCGTAATCCTCAGCTATTCTAAGTCTACCTCTTTCTTAAAACTTCTCTGAACCTTGCATTGTCCAGCATTAGTACCTTTCACTTTAATGAGCGTGAAATAAGAATTATATAAAGAATTTTAATAATTCTCACTGGACAGTTAATTAAGCAGTGAGAAGTCTTTAGAACTGTTACTTTTTCTGCCTTTTACAGACAAGTGCTTCCACAGAATTCAAGGGAAGAGGATATATATATATATATATATATATATATATATATTTAAAATGATGTGTGGGTTAGTAATTCCTTTTAGTAATAAATGACATTCCTAACAAGCTAAAATAGTAAAATAAAAAATAAAAACCTACGTTTTTATGGCCTACTCTCCTTGAGTTCTGTTGTCCATTCTCTGCAAATTTACACAGGAAATGAACTCCACATAATATGGAGGGGGATTGAATATGTTAATCTCAAGTTCTCTGAATTATTTGATTCCCTGTAAATCATGTGGGCTCGAACCAGCCTAGTTATTCATTACAAATTCTTTTCTCTTTCTTTCTTTCTTTCTTTTTTTTCTTCTTTTTATTAAACTAGCTTCTGTTTTTCCTCATTTTTGATAGGTCCTACCACAAACTTTAGCTAAAGTGCAGGCGACCATAACAGTATTCCCACATAGAGGGTATTTTATTAAGTCCAGCAGTTAAAAATGTACAAAGTTCCTTGTAATAATCCATTCATTCTGTTCTTGCCTGATTCTTGGAGTAAGCCTGCACAATTATTCAAATCCTAGCTTTTAGCTACAGCATACACCTCGCCATGGGGCTATGCCTCTGTAATCTTGCTTTGGTCTTGCATGTCAAATGGAATTAACTCCCATAAGAAATGTGTGCGAAGACAACCCAAAGTGTCTAATCCTGCTGCTGTCTTAAATTTTTGAAACTCTGAGCTGTCATCTTTTTCTATTGCTTTGTTGAAGTTCTCACTTATGCTTCAGTCCATCCAAAGCTGAAGTTTAGGAAAATTTGCATTTTTATATATATTTTTAGTTATGCTCTCCCTTGGCCTTTTCGCATGTTCTCTTTATAAAAGAATGTTTTTATCTTCCTTCAAATTCTGTGACCATTTTATACATTGTGGAGGTGAATTTGCTTTTTTTGTGCCCTCCTCCCCGAGCCGGGAGTACGTAAGTTGATATAAACACATGAGTTAAAGATTCACAAGCCAAATACAAATAGATATGTGATGTGTGTGTATCTCTGTCTGTGTTTGAATATTGTATGAGAGAAGAAATAATGATATCGTTATTACTATACCTTAACCACTCAACCTAGCTAATCACAAAAACTAATTCTGTCTCAAATGGATCTCAAACTGCATCATCTCCCTTATGAATAAAATGCCTGGTGAAATGAGCTTGGTTAGCCGAATTGTATGCTGTATTAAGAGAAGATTAGCTTGCTGAGTCATTTTATACTTTCTTTTCTAGTGAGTATATTTCTTAAACATCATAAGTATTGTATGGTCTTCTTTCTACATCATATCTTGAATTTCACTTAATCATTTTCAAAGTCCTAGACATGAGTCATCTAGAAGAATACTCAGTATCCAAATGGCAAAGTAAACCCTTAATAAGTATTCGTTGAATTCGTGTGAATGAATTAGGACAGCTGATTCTGCTGTTTCTGAATGATGCATCCTGTTGCCTCTATTTACATGTTACATTATTTAATCTGAAATTGAAAGCAGCCCTGGCTGTAGTAAGTTTCCTTTACAGCCTGTGTGTTCAGTCTGATAATTACACATGATACATATTTGAAAATCTCCAGTTATTCAGCATTGTGGGTTCCTGGAGGTGTCTTGACTTAGCGAGGTGTGGAAGGGTAAAACTGTAACTTGGTGTGGTGGATATTTAATAAGTGGTAAACCACAGCGTTCTCCATTTGAAAGTTAATTAAGGCCACTAGCTGACTGGGCTTATGCAGAAAACATGTTCATGGGTTAGCCATGGAAATAGTCACAACAATGCTCAGCTAAAAATAATGGCCTTAAGAGACAGTTTTACTGATCATTCCTGAATGCTTATTGCTTTTTTCCTTAAATAAGGGGACTGTCGTATTTTTTGAGGAAATATTAGTAGTACCAGCTTCTTTTGAGACTTTAAAGTTTTACTTGTACCTGAGTAGTAGATACTGAAGTAAAGCTTGACATTAGGGGATAACTGCATGACCAAATTGTATTTTTAGTGTTATATGCAAGAATGTCTCTTATAACCATCTTTTATCCTCTCTTGATTCTCTTTGTCTAGTTAATAGTGGCCTTTAATATATGATACAGCTAGTCTGGGTACAGGAAATGTTAGCATTATTAGCTGATGTTATTCAAATTGTGCTTCAGTTTGTTGAAGAGCCCACTTTTAGTGACAGACAATATAATATGAATTATATTTCTGTGTGTTCATTGTTTTCTTTACAATGAGAGAAATGAAATAAGACTGTATATTTTACTGAACAATATATTAGTTTTGCTAATAGGATTGAAAAATTACATCAAATATAAATGTTCTTTCAACATCTGGTTGGTGAACTTAGATTGTCTTGTCAAATATCTCAATGCTATTCTAGAATCCAACAATATTTAGTGCAACTGAAAGAAGTGGCAGTATAGTATTGGACAAATGTAGTGAGCACATAACCAGGGTAGATGAGTATCAAGGAGGGTAAAGTGACTCAGTAGTATTGCTTAGCTAGCTAATTGCAGAGTATTTTTATGGAGCAGTACACAATTCTGTCTGAAATCACTTTTAGTGAACCTATTGTAATCTTGGTCTGCAATCCCACCATTTAATTTTAAATGATCTAACTGTCATTGAAGTATGATAAGAATTTGTCCATTCCATTCACCAACTTTCCAGTGTGATTTTAAACACATCTCTGGAAGAATTTTGAGCTCAAATTACCCTTCATCTTAGATAGAACTGGCTAGGAAAAAAGGTGAAATAGGACAAAGACTCTCAGTCACTCATACTGTCCACACCTTTTATCTTACCTGTGCCATAATTTAACCAAATAGAGATCATATCATAGTGTAAGAGCTAAGGAAACTAATGTTTAGATTTAGAACATTTTCTTTCTTAACCTGAACACAAAATAATCTGTTGCAGAATATTTTAGATAGAATTGACCCAAAGCCACCATTGTTTCTCTTTTTTTGCCCAATAGTATGTGATAAATACCCATCTCTGCCAGTATCAGTTGAATTTTTGGATCATTTTTTCTCATTGGCTACTTTCAATAAATAACATTTTTGCTGGTTTGTTCTTCCTCTGTCTCACTCTCCTTTTCGTTTTTGTCATTTGTTCTAATTTAATTTGAAATGCCCAGCATCTAACTGTAATAGGGTATGGGTACTCAGGAGACTTCCAGCAAGAGCAGGTCTCTTGAAAAGGGTCTTTTGGACACAACAGAATAAGCCTTTCTTTATTATCTCAGGAATAATAACAAAATGAGGAATGAGCAAGACTGCAGCAACAGTCCTTTCAAGCAGCAGCTAACTTGGTGAAACACCCTGTCCCCTGGGTACAAGCAGACCGCCCCTTGGCTCAAAGTCATCTTGCTGTCCCTGCTGCTGGTTCTCCAGGCCAACAAAAACAAGCATAACAAAACACACAGAGAAAGGAAAGTGTCAACAGAATGCTCTTCTGTAAGAGCCTTGCTTTTGGGAATGGATTGGATTTTCAGTCCATATAAAAGCTCAGGCAAGGTTTTATGAGGTACAACCACATACTAGTGTGGTGACTTCTGCCCATTAAATGGGGCATGGAGCTTGTTAGATACCTATGACCTAATTTTTCTGTAATTCCCTAAAGGAAACCTTCACTTTCCCTTACCAAGTAAGATTGCTAGGGAGTAATAAGCACTGGACTTTGCAAAGAATCACCTTGATTTAATTCTTGCATTACAACCTGAGAAAATCACTCTCAAGCCCTCGGTTTCTTCATGGATCAACTGGGATAATAAAATTTCCTTTTTGGATTGTGGTACTCAAATGAAATATAGAAATGTGTTATCATTGAGAAAAGCATCAAAATATTTAGGCTGATGTGGAGCTTCATGTGCAGAGTCATCCAAACCCTATGTGAGAATTCTTGAGAAAGAGAGAAGCACTAAGTGGAAGGTGTTACTATCATTATCATTATTATTGTCTTCAAGGTAGTAAGACGTTTTTACCTACAGCAGCAAAAAGTGGTTAACTCTTTTCTCAAAACTGAAATCTAGGTCCACCACATACAGAGGTTCTTCCACTACCTTTTGACAGGGAGATACTCAAGTCTGCCCCACACTTTACAGATAGGGTGAAGTACAGGTAAGTTGGAAGCAATGTAAGACAGCAACCACGGGGTCCTCTGGCTGCACAGATTACAGATAAGCGAGGACCTTGGATATTTAATGTTCATGTCATGTGAGATTCCAGGGAGGGTTGAGAAAAAGCTACAAGTTCATGCTAGACTGTGGCTCAGTCCCTGCCAACCAGAAGCATGCTGAAGAGGACGCAGAGTGCTCTTGTACATCAGACCATAAACAGCGTCCTGCAATATGATTTTTTTTTCAGGGTGTAGAGGCATTAGCTTTTCTGTAGTTAGTAGCCAGATGGATTTTTTGTCAATGGAGTACTTCATCCTGCCAAATATGTCTGTTTAAGAAGTATGTAATGAGACTCTTTAGAAATTGAAGTAGGGCAGAAAGAATAAAAACAAAAGATAAAACTTGTGGCCCAGGCATATGTGTCTGACCCTACTGTTTAATGAAACCTGGCTATTTGTGCAATGTTGCATATTTGAAAATAATTATGGAAGACTATGAACCTGCCATCTCTTTTTTTTAAAGTACACTTGACTACCTTAACCCTATACAGGACCTATCGAAGTGCCATATACACAGTGAACACACAATACCTTGTGGTACCAGCAGGAACTTTCCAGGATAAGTAGCAACCATTTATCTAAAGTAGAAGACCCTAAAAGTGTTGATTACATGTAGGCAATGCGCAGAATACAACTGAACACATTTTAGCAACCTGTGGGTAACAGAAACTTTGAGTATCCAATTAAGAGTATACTGAGCCTCAGAAATCAACTGAATTGTCTCGGGGAACCTGGGAACATCTTCCAGCTACTTTTGCAACACCCATCCAACAAACTTTTATGTGTGCAAGGAACAGTAGATGACAACGGAGAAACAGGAAGTAGGAAATACATAGGTGCCATCAGTCTCTGTGTTTTCGTCTGTAAACTGGGCTAAAACTTCCTGAATCCGAGAACTGTGGGAATAAATGAGATAAAGGAGGCTAAACCTCATTCCAAAGTTTGGCTCAGGGGAAGAAGGCAACAAAATGCAGCATTTTTTATTAGAAGAAAGCATGTATTTCTTGTCTTTGGAGGAGCCCCTTTTGTCTCACTGCCTCTTCCTCCAATCCTCTGAGGCACCTCTGTAGTAATTGGCTGCTAGGGTTTGGCATCTCTCTGTAGAGACATAGTTTTTGTCAAAAGGCTCTGGGGTGGTGGTGTGAGGCATTTATTAGTGATCTAAGGCAACATAAGTTGCCTCTGGTGTTTATTGACTGTTTCTAGCTGGAGGCACAGAAATACACAGGCACTAAAGGGTGAGTTACTGTTGGTTGCTGCTCTGTGGACCAGCAGGGACTTGGCAAGCTCTTGGAGGACAGAGTGTCTTGCATCAATCAGCAGTGACCCCTCTGGCTGAATATGTACAGGCATAAAGAAGCTCCTAAATTAGACTCTGTTCTCTTAAACAGGATGGATGGAGGATGAAAAACAGTATCTGAAGCAGGAGGAAATGTGTGCAACAGAGGATTGAGCTGTACTCTGAGAAATCTAAGCCAACCCTTTCTGCATACACACACACACACACACACACACACACACACATATATATATGTATATATTAAGCTGACTTGTAGGATGTGATAAAGGGAATGGAAGAAATTGGAAGAGAACAGACAGAGAAAAATAAAATGTGCAACTACTTGTTTGACAAGTGAATTAAAATGGAGCAGGGGTGGATTAGGACTTCCTCCAACATTTCCCAAAGTGTGTTGAGATAGATGCATGCTCTGAGGTGTGAGGTATGATGCTGCACCAGCTGATTAATTTTAAACATCATGCAGAAATATTTATGTATTTATTAAAAATTTAACTGAATGTTAATTTACCTAAGAATGCTAAAGATCTGGCTAGACTTCATAAAAGTCAAAAAACATGAAAAGGGTGTTTCAGAATATGGTAAAGGCACTTTTCATACTTAGGAAATGTTAACTTATGTATGAGGATTCTTTTAATCCCTCCTCCCTACTAACGATATCCCCATTGTTCCAGAAAAAAAGTAAAAGTTAAGAAGTTTCCAGGTAAAAGTATACTTTCTTGCTTCACATATCTTAGCTTTCCTTTGTGGAAAATAATGAATCCACACTTTTAATGTTGTTTCTTATATTAAGAAACTTCTTTTGCTTATTTTCTGTAGGACATCAGAGGACTACATTGAATCTTGCTCCAGATGTGTCTGTTACCTAACCACAACTAGGAATGTGGAGTCATCCCAAAGCTGACTGGGCCAGGAAGTATGGATAACACAATACATCTGACTCTATTGCTGCCAAAGTGAATCCAGAAGGCCTGGTATACACCTGATCATGCACAAACAGGTAAGCAGCACATACCCTTGAGCTGGGAAGAACCATGAGAAATATTTCTTTCTCAAAACACCAGACCCTCTTAGTGTCATTTTCCTTAGGAGGACAGGGCATGACCCCCAGGCTTGTGGTAGTCTGGATACATTGCTGATTCCCTTTTTCATAATAATAATAATAATTAGCATTTATGGGACACTTAGTACCAGATGCTGTTGTATATTTCACATATATTAACTCCTTTAAGTCTCTCAAGAACTTTGTGATATAGATCCTATTATAATTTTAATTTTATCACGAGAAATTTAAGGCAAGATCATACAACCAAGGTCATACAATTTGCAAGTAATAGATATGAGATTTGAAATTAAGCTGTCTGAGTGCATAACATATGATTTTAATTATTATAGCATACTTATTCTGACCCAGCCATGTATTGGGGAGACTGGAAAGTAAAGATGGACTCTCTGTAAATATATTGTATCTTTTGTCCTGGAGAAAGAAAGTGATTAATAAGGAAATCTGAATTTGGAGAGAAGTCTTAGTATTTCTCCCATTATTGTGGTCATTATTTCTTTTCCCTCAATACACACATGCATACACACATACACACATTCACACACAAATAAATCTAAACAAATGATAGAGATTGCAAGTTTAAAGGGATTTTCCTATATAGGACCAACTTCTTGGATGGCTCTTAACAATGTAGGTACAGGAAATGGCCTTAGAGTTCACACCAAGAAAACCGAAAGCTCTGAGGTAATTTTGGTTCTATTGAAGGATATTAACAGCAATAAATGACAGAGAAAAATGTCAGCCTGCAGGTGTGCATTGTTGCCTAAAGATGGGATTAAATTTATAAAATTGTGAGCATTCAGTAGTCTAACATAATGATTCCATTTGCTTGTTTGTGAATTCATTTAGGAAGGACCTTTGAAATTCATGATATGAGAAGATGTGACATAGGTCCTCCTCTTTTGTTTCCGCCCTCTATCCTTTCCTCACCTTACCATCCATATCACCACACATCTTTAAAGTCCTTTAACATTTTCAGAGTGCTTTTATATACATACTTCATTCTTTAGATCAAGTAGGGCAAAACTTTATTGGATTTGGCCAAAGGCCATTTTGAAATTTTGAGAGAAAACAGGAGATAAAACATGGTCTTTGAAATAAAGGGATTAAAACAGAGCAGAGTAGCAATGATTTTTTAACTTAAAATACATGTATATTTTGTAGTTGAACATGAAAAAATAGATTGACCAAGTACTTCACATGTGCTTCAAAACAATTGGGGTATAGACAAAAACAACTGGGAGAAATAAGCAAATTATTTAAATGTAGCATTTATCCATCTTTGACATTAAAGCCTAATACATGCTCACTACAGACTGAAGATGTGAAAACTATAACCATCCATAATCTCACTAAGCAAAGTGAACATTGTTATGTGTTGAGTGCAGTCTTCTAGTCTTAGCGCTCTCTCTCCCTCTCTCCCTCTCTCTCTCCCTCTCTCTCTCTCACACACACACACACTGAAGTTGTATATTTCTTCATGCTTCACTCAGATATTAATTAATTATTTATTTATGTATTTATTTGTACTGGAGATCAAGCTCAGGACCTTGTGCTTGCCAGGCAGGTGCTGTGCTGCTGAGCTATATCCCAGACCCTTCACTCAAATACTTAGAAAATAAATGCTGTCCTGTAAAAAATCTAATCTGACCCATTTACTGTCATTTAAGTGAGTGAGAAAAACAACTAATAGTTCTTAAAAACATTTTAGCCTCTTGTAGTCTGTATTCTTCCTCAAAATGATGCTACACTGAGAAAGAAAGCTATAGCTGATATAAACTCAAATTCAGAATGGTTAAAAGAAACTAAACAAGGTCATCTTTCTATGATAAACAAATGCCAAACAAATTTCTTTCTTCCAGACTGCAGGCCTGCACTGAGACCTGTAGCTTATGTCGGAAGACCCATTTGCATGGACATAACTATCTGCTCACCCCTCTGCCAGATTCCTTGCTCACCCCTCTGCCAGATTCCTTGTCTTCATGGAAGAAGAAAGGGATGGTTGGGTTCATGGTTGTCTCTGGCCCTAGATTTCTCTGTAGTAAGGTTTGTCCACTGCTTGTCTGTTGTTTACCCTCTGAACATTAAGGGGAGGTCTGACTTGGGACTTGCTCTCCATTGTTTGTTCAGTACCTCTCAGATAATCCCTGATACCTTGGACCATCTGTTTTTGCTGATTTATATTGTGTCTCTGTCATATATGTAACCAGTTCCTGTTCTGAAGTCTTCCCAGAATGCTGGTTGAGGATGTGTATTGTCCTTTTCACTGGGGACCCCATTCAAGGTCCACTAGGCTCAGATTAGCCCTCCTGATTCTTCTCTTTAAGGAACATAAAATTTCCCTTAATGTTGTCTATGTCCCAAGGAAAGTAAGATCAGGATACAGAATATAAATTCTGTTTCTTTGTCTTCCTGGCTGGGCAGCAGAGCTGGGTTCTTTTACTATGGCCAACTTCTATTACATAAGAGGTGTCCAAAATATAGAGTGCATGTTTAAATTTAAAACTTCCTACAATAAAAGACACATTGTCATTAATTCCCCTCAAAATATATCCCCAAACTTTGAACACATTTATCCTTCCTTTCTTGCCACTTTCTGAAGCAACTCTGGAAGTCTTTAGAAGTTGTGATAAAAATACAATGAATGCTGTTGCTGAATGTCATCCAGTGGAAAGTCAGGCTCCTTGAAACATTGTGGTGTGTTCTCATCTGCTGAATTTTCCACATCTGGCACCATGTGAATTCTGGCATTCCCCAAAGTCAAAATGACTATGAAAGGTAAATTTTGCGTTGATTCAGGATTTTGAGGCAGTCCTGATGGCACAACTGAAAGCATTCAAGAAAAGAAGACTCATAGAACTGATTCAGAAAGTGGCAAAAGTGCTGGGATAAGTGTATTAAAGTGAAGAGGATAATTTTGAGGAGGATTAATGGTGGTACATCTTTTACTATAATAACTTTTAAAAATTTAGATATTCATTGAATTTTTGGTAATACTACCCATATACAATATGAACTTTCACCTGAATTAGAACTGTTAAATTAATGGAGGACTTGAGGGACAGTGGAAGAGGTTTTAAGAAACTTTAGTAAAATTTATCTTGTATATTTTGTGTCTTGCACCATGCTCACCCTGTTTTATGAAGAACCTGAGCACTTATAGAAGTGTTTTAGCATTGCATCTCTTGAATTTAGAGGAGTTTTTCAAGTGCAACTCTTTGATTCAGTTATTTTGGCTTTTGTTAAGTTTGTATTTGTTATGTAGAAAATCTTTTGGTAAAAATCAATAGCAAGATACGATAACCTCTTGGTTCATGAATGCTTCTGTTTGCAAAGTATTCAGTTCACAAAAAAAAAAAAAAAAGAGTTTGGCAAAATTTGACTTCTATTTACAGACTCTACACTGAGTGACAAACAAGGCCACGGCCATCTTCCCCACACAAACACAAATGCAACCATCTTCCCCAAAATCGTAAAACAAATTACGTTTGTAAACCGAGGCACCACTGTATAGAGAAATAATTTTAGTGACGACTTATGTTTTTTATTCAGGCCTGCATTTTCACTCTAGTTCTCACTTATTTTTAAAACAATTTGCATTCTTTACAATAGAGAGAAGTTTGAATAATAACTTTGAAACCTATGCAAAGGAAAATAACTGAATGTTCAATGCTGAGAGGTTAAGAGGTTTTCATTCAGTTATGAAGGTGTAAAAATTATAGAACTCTGTAACCATTTGATTCTGTCATTAAGCTTAGAGTTGGCTAGTAAGGACAGGGAGACTTCTTTAGGCCGCTCTGTAGACTGAGACTGACCTGACTTTTCTGGAAATGCTTAAACTATGACTCTGTTTTTGGACATTGTAGCTAGACTCCCATTTTTGTTAAAAAGTCATTTAATAGTTTAGTTATAATGACACCAATATACGTTTATCTAATGAAATTTTAAATTTTTTCTTGTTATAAGTGCTAAGCATGGGCAGTTTGCCTTTGAATGTTTAAAGATGGTAGTTTTATGGTTGGCAGAATGACTTGGCATGCTTCTTCACATCTATGTCTGTTAGGTTCTCTCTAATTTAGTATTCTCATGGGTCAAGTGGAAAAAAATAGTAACACCTTTGCAATACTAATCCTAGTTGCTATTTATAGACCTATTTGATCTCTGTGCCAAGACTGTAATTTTCCCTCATTTAACCCCACAACAAACCTATGAGGTAAGTTATTATGCTTCTAATACAAATGATGAAAACTGAGCCTCTGAGTCATTGACAAACTTGTCCTACATCACATAGCTGAATGGGTTCCTAATCTAGGCATTTATGATTAAAATGTGCTTACCTGCTATGTTAGGTTACTGCCTTTTTCCTACTCTACCAAATTAGATATGAAGATCAAATACAAATGTGTAAAACAGCATAAGCTAATTTTGACTAGATATTCTTTCCACGGTACATCTCCTTCCTAAGTTATTATCTAATACATTTTATTTTTTTTTGCACTGTTGATAAAATGATGAAAGAAAGGCAATACAAAATAACAATTAGGAGACAATACCATTGATTAAAATATTAGCAGTAAGGAAAGTATTACCATGGCTTCTATTTGTACTTTTATTCGTCAATGATTTCTTTTTCAGAAAAAAATTCTAAAATTAGAATTTGCTGTTCGGAAGGAATTAGCTACATTTTTAATGATTTTTATCATAGTTTAAACTGATGTGTACCAGAGTCTGTATGTACGTGTCCCTTATAAGGAAAGATGTCTAGAGGATTACATGCTGTCCTACTAAAATGATCTTTAAAACAGGCATACAGATACACCTGAAATACATTCTTTTCAAGAAATATTAGAATAAGATTTGCTATTTGAATGTCACATCTACATAGTTCCCAAGGACAATAACGTTGTTACTATTTTTAAGTGGAATAACCAAGAGAAAAAAAAAAGAGTAATTTGATAGGTCACTATCACAATTTACCTCCCACATATATGAAAGTTTAAAATGTAGCAGACAGAAATAACATTAACACACATTGGTATATACATTTAACAAATTGAATTAACCAACCATGTTAGAGATTTTTTTAAAAAATACCTTCAATTTAGTTACAAGATTTTTAAATTGATCACAAAAATCTTGAACCTTTGTTTTCAGGGTACCTTATCTGGTCTAATCAACCCTTGAAAATCATTTTTTTTATTTTCAAAAAATGCTTTGTACTCTGATGATCCTTTGTCTTCTCACAACCTTGCCCTGGTAGAACAAATTCAACCCTGTTATTTTTTATGTATTAGACAATTGCTCTTTTCTTTTCTTTTTTAAATTTACTTTCCAGACTTTCTTCACTTGCTTTATAATATCTGGTCACTAAATTCAAGTGTCTCTCGAAAAGAAAAACACAGCATTTATTTTCCAACAAGTGGGAAAGCTGCTGAAATAAAAAGATTCTGCATTTCTCTCTTTCTAGAATCACTGCTGATCTGTTTCCTTGCTGTTTGTTTACTTTCCTTGAGTGTGTTGTAAGGTATGTTTATCATACTCAAGGAGGAGTCTTTGGGACTCTGCAAACCTTTCCTTTTCCTTTTCATTAGTACTAGAATTGAGATGTGGTCAGCCATGTAATTTTCATTCAGGGATACACTGATGTTTGTTTTCTTATAATGGGGTCCTATGAGCAGAAACAAAAATGGGTGAAAAGTAATCCTCCCATATCTTTTTCCTGTTGTTATTTGAGACAGGATCTCAGTATGTAGTTCAGGCTGGCCTTGAATTCACTATGTATTGGGTGATATACTATGTACCCTCAAGTCCTCATATACTTTTGATGGGGCTGAGTTATTGGTTTGTTGTTTGGCACAGGAATTGGCAATGTGAGTGCTGCACCCACCCAGGGGTGGAGCTGACATACAGTGTAAATGAGGCAGGTCTTCCTCTTGCTTTCTTCCACCCTCTCTCTCACCAGCGTGGCTTGCGGCTTGCGGCCGCCAAGAACGGCAGCCCCACCATGCCCTGCCGCCTTGGAGCCAACTAAGTATGGACTGAAACTCCTAAGAAACTGTAAGAAATAAACTTTTCCTTTCCTAATTTTGGGCGTCAGGTATTTTGTCTCAGCAATGAGTAAAAAGTAACTAAGACACACTATGTAATCCAGGCTGGTCTCAAACTGACAGTGATCCTCTTGCCTCAGCCTCTGGAGTGCTGGACTTAGAGGCATGTACCATCAAGTCTGGCTCCTCCCATCTCCTTTCATCCTTCTTTATTTCCTACTTCAAATTCCATTTTTGTTAATCCCTCAGTATCATTTAGACATCCTAGTTTTCTGTTTTTGTGAAGTGTCCTTTAGTTGCACCACTTACTTTTGTGTGTGTGTGTGTGTGTGTGTCTTTTTAAAACAGGGTTTCAAACCCGGGCGTGGTGGTGCACACCTTTAATCCCAGCACTCAGGAGGCTGAGGTAGGTGGAGCTTTGTGAGTTCAAGGCCAGCTTGGGCTACAACGTGAGCGTAAGACTGGCCTGAGCTACATAGTGTGGCCCTGCCTCAAAAAACCAGGGCTGGGAGTTTGGCTCAGTGCCTTAAGCACCTGCCCTGGCAGGCGCGAAGTTGTGAGTTCAATCCCCGGTGCCGCAAAAAAAAAAAAAAAAAAAAAAAAAACAGGGTTTCATTATGCAGCTCAGGCTGGCCTCAAACTCCCAGTGATCCTCCTGCCTCAGCCTCTTGAGTACAGGGATTACAGGCATGCAGCACCATGACTGGCCATAGCACTTACTTTAAAATGACATATTCAGATTATATGTCTTCTCTAGTTTATACCTCACTGGAAAGAACTTTGTCCTCCTGAATCTTTTTATTTCCAGAATTTAACATAGCAATTAGAACAAAATAAGGGCTAGACATCAGTAGATGAAAAACAAACCATTTGGTGGAACACTGCCTTAATGACAGGTGGGGTATTCGAGTTAAGGGAAAGACTTGTTTGAAGACCAGGGAAGTAAAATGGGTTGCTTAGAGAATACAAAAGACTGAAAAATGAGTTCTGCTGAGAATATATGTAGAGTTCCTGCCTTTTCATTTGTTGAAAGAGACTACAGTTCCCCATGTTTTCCAAGGTTGATCTCAAAGTCACAACAAGTCAGAGTTTTCAGCAGAGTGGAGAATTATGCACAGGCTTGTGTTATTTGCTGAGGTGATTTTAATATCTTCCATGACTAAAGGCCAAGTAGGGTATAAAAGCTTCTGTAAGCTCTGAAAGTCAATTCATTTCAACATACATGTGCCAAGAGCCCACTCTGTGCTGGATCTGTAGGTATAAAGCTGACAGGAACAATAATATCTCAATAATAATGCACTTTTCTCACCCCAAATAGCTGCATTAGTCATTTCAGCAGACTCTAAACCACAACGCTTTGGGTGATCTCTAATATTTTCATGTAAAGAACTCCAAATGGCTCTTTTCTTGTAGTATGCCATTCTTTACCCTATGAATTTAAGTTTTCAATAAATGATATAACCAAATAGAGTTCTAACAGTGTATTGGTTTATCTTGTGTCCCCCCAAGGACTCATGTAATTTGGACTGGGCTGAGTCTGGCATTTGTGATTGGTTTGCTGTTTAGTGCTGGGATTGGTGATATGAGTGCTGCACCTGCCCAGGGGTGGAGCTGACATACAGTGTAAGGGCGGGAGGAATGGGTGTCTTCCATTCTCTCTCTATTTTGCCCTCTCTCTCACTGGTTTGCCTTGCTGCTTTGTGGCTGCCATGAATGGCTGCCCCGCTTCGCCACTCTGCCTTGGAGCCAACTGAGTATGGACTGGAAACCCCCAAGAACTGTAAGAAAACCTTTCTTTCCCTAATTGTGGGCATCAGGTATTCTGTCTCAGCATGGAGTGAAAAGTAACTAAGACAAACAGATAACATTAAATTGGAAGTTTCTTACTATATATTGTATTTCTTGCTCATTTATTATGCAGTGACCATGTGCCTAGAATTTTCCTGTTCACTAGCATCTATAGATGAACAAGAGAAAATACATACCTTTTCCACGGCACTTCCCATGAGGTGCAGACAATAAACAAACATGAACTGTATCAGTCAGCATTTTTCCCCAATAGTGCTGTGAAACAACTCTAAAATCCCTGAATGGCAGTCCTCAGTATTTATTTGTCACATTCACACTTCTGTGAGGTAGCGGGGAGGTGACCTGATCATCATAGCAAGATTCAGCTTACCTGGAGTTAACATGTCTGTTGCCAGATCTCCTATCTGTTCCCCTCTTCTCTTCAACTTCCTTGGACCAGAAACACCAGATCATGTAACAAATCTAAGCCTCTGCTTAGTCTCACATTGATCAACATTTTATCACTCAACACAATTCGCACATCAAGTTCACATGAATGGATCAAAAGAGGAGTTTTCACTCAGAGTGGGAAATAAAATGGAATCCTATAAGAACTAAATTAATTTCTTCTGAGTGATGACCTCAGTGACCTAATTACTTCCCACTAGGCCTTACCTCTTAAAGGTTTCTCAACACTGCTACATTGGGGACTAAGACTCTAGCATGTGGAACTTTGGGTGACACATTAAACTGGATCCAAACTGTAGCAGCATGTGCTTCCCTGAGATGGAGTCGAGAATTAAGAACAATTCAATCTAACACATATGCAAATGAGAATATGTTAGCTAGCATAAGTTCTATGAAGAAAATAAAGCAAGCTTAGAAAATACCCAGAAAGTTACCAAGAATCATTTTTTTGAGATGACATTATAACTGAGGCTGACTGCATTCCAAGTAAAGAAAACAGGATAAAGAACCAACAGGTAGGAATAAACTCAAAGTGATGAAGAGACTAAACACTACAGGAGTATAATAAGCAACAAAATCAGTGAAGTGGGTAGTAGCCACACTGCGGTACACAGAAGCACCTGAAAACATTAAGAGTCCTTGAGGCTAAGGTTAAATAAATGTAAATGGGATAAATTTAAATAAATAATAAATAAATAAAGGTAAATGGACACCCTGATGACTACCACCAGTGTAGTACATACAGAGCCCACTGTGTCTCAAAATTTCACTGAACTAGAAACATAAAGTTGCTAAATACTGAACTGACTTAAGTCATGATATCTTAAACACTTTCTAGTAATGACTTTTGATCTTTGTCCTGTGTGAAATATTTTGTTTAAAATTGGCAATTAGCCAAATTTTCTTTTGTCCTCATCTTTCTGTAGTTTTAAGAAAAAAGAAAAACTATTCTATTTTGTACCACATGATAAAAACAAATCAAAACCAGTAACACAGAGAAGCTGCTGCTTTCCATGGGTTCCAGTAACACCTCAATATCTGTTTACTTGCCTTCTCTTAAGATTCACCAGCTAAAGAGGTGACACACAGCTGTAAATTTACACTGCAGCATCTTTTAGCAAGAAAGAGATTGTGTCTGGATGAATCCAGATACTCTGGCTGGTGTACCTCAGACACAATGATGTGGTTTTTCAGGAAAAATAAGTGTGACAGTGTTTATTTCACACACATTTTGTTTGGGAAAGGACTTGAAAGCAGTGGGCAGAAATGAGTTAAGCACTGCCACTTGTGCCTTAGGCTGTATCTCTCCTTCTTTAGGTGGGGCTCTAAGGTCGTCAACACTGGGGCAGCTCATACTCTGTTCATCACCTGTGCTTCAACACAGGACAGGAATCCTGCCAGGAGGAGGACTTGGGTCCTGGCTCCTAACTACCCGCATTGGACTCCAGCTGCCAGCACCGCCCCCAGAACAGAGCATACTGCCCTGCCTTAAGAATGCTTGCAGCCCATGAGAGTGGCAGGTTAAAAGCCTATAGGATGGTTCAATCAAAGGCATTGCCTTTTTCCATCCCGGTCTGCTTTTGTACGTTGGAACACATGCTGTTAGGAGACAAAGAGGACACTCGTTTATTTTCAAGCATAGGACTTTGGAACCACTTGGGAAGAATATTCTTGATTGAGAACCAAAACATTCCATGATGCTTAACAAACCTGCAAATTGAAAAATCAGCATCGGCCCATGCATCCAGGAAGCAGGAGAAGGACTTATACCCTGAAAAAAAAATCAAAATATTCCTTAAATGATATTTGTATGCGTTTTGTAAAATTACCCCTTTCTGAATCAAAGTCTCAAACTGTTTTCATCTGAGAACATATGTTGTGCCATTAGACAATATCTCAGTCTGCACCTTCCATGGCATACCCTGCCGCATCACATAATGGGCAGTCCCTCGAAAAAGGGAGCTGCAGCTCAGTCAATGCCCCTGTAATAATATTTTAAAATAAATGATATGCATCATTAAATCACTGAGGATGACTAACTCAATTTTAGAAAACCCACAACTCCAGCAATCATAGTTACAGCTCTGATTTGAATATTTTTACTTTCACCTGAGCAGCCAGTGGGAGCCAGTCAAGCAGATTCAGCATCCAGGCAGAGGAAGGCTGTGTCTCTGAGGAGCAGGAAGGAACCTGTGATTATGTAGTTACAGTAACGTCTGCTAGATGCCTCCTGTCCGCCTGGGCTTTCTAGGTTTTTCCTTTCTCCCTTTTTGCCTTCTTATTTACATATCACAGGCAATCTCTTTGTAAAGTTATTTTAAATAATTTATTAGATTGATCTGTTAAAAATTCTACCATGACTAAATGTCATAAGGAAAAAAAAAGTCTTTCTAAACTTATTTAAAGGTTTTTAGTGGAGTAGGCCAGTTACCTGCTTCACTGCTGATATTCTAAAAATACCTTCACGTCCATACTGTTATCCATTCTTCACGTCCAATTGCTCTGTTATGGTAATAGTCAGAAGCACACCATGCAGTAATTACTTACAGCTGACTGAAGAAAAGAATATTCAACTCCCCCACTGTTCCACTAGAAGGTCTTTATGCACTATTAACTCATTCCTGTTTATTAATACTCTACTGGTAATTCAGACTGCTGCCTCTTAGGTTTGTAATAGGAGGACTATTAAACAGCAATTACTGACCATATGGATTGGTGAATATTTGTTGTTTTTTGGGGGTGTCTTTTTCTCTCCTTCTTCCAACTTGCTTTCTAAGGAGCTATACTATAACATAGTAAAAGTATCACATCTGCATAAGATTAACAAGCTTGGCAGAATTTCTCCCTAAGAAAATGTAAATTTAGTTCCAGATTAGCATAGCTAGTTGAGGAAAAAGGGATCGTGGGAGAAATAGGAAAATGTGGAAGATTGTTCTCAGGTGGGAAGAACCCTACTTGGAAGATGTTTTGGATCATATATTTCCTAAGCTGGTTGTCTGAGGGCGTTGACTCACTCTTCACCACCCCCACTTTTGAAAACCAAGCACATTTGTTGAAGAATTCAACTCTGATTCCACTTTTCCTTTCAAGTTCTCCCAAGAATTTGGAAGTGGTCACTTTAAATTTTAACATTTAGTAAATTATTCATCTCCCAAAGAGTAGGTGTATGAACCAGGGAAATGAGGAAGTGCTCCTCCTGGGAGAGGCATGGCGTGAGTAATGGGTTCAAGTGAGGCAAGCAGGTGGTAAACGATGATTATGGTAATAACAATGTGTGCCTCTCTCACAGGGAGTGAGCACTAAGCATGTTGCAAGCATTAAACACATTTAAATCAAGTTGTGTCTTTGAGATACATCAGAGCCCAGGAGTGTATTTCTGTTGGAAAGTGATGAGGCGAGATCCAGACAAGCAAGCTACTTGAACAGCATCCTTGACCAATGTGACATCAGAGGTGTCCAGGCTTTCTGACATAGCAAGCTTTTACTCCAAAATGGTTGACTTCCTTCGTGCCCTTAGGCTTGGCTTTTACTGTCTTTGCTTTTCCCAGGGGCAGTCAGTCTCTCTGTGGGTCCAAACATTTGCAGCCCTTCAATAAACAGGTGAAATGCTGGACCTGTCATGCAAACCTGTAGTCCCAGCACTGAAGAGACTTAGGCAGAATGGTCATTTGAACCCAAGAGTTCAACACTAGTCTCAACACCATAGGGAGACCCTATCTTAATAAACAAGCAAGCAAGGAAGCAAACAAACCAAACAGGTCAAATCCTCCAAAACTCTAGCTTGCCCTGATCTTACTAGTTCTAGGGAGTCAAGTGGATTTAGTGTCTGCACCATGCCTTTGGCAGGTGGTTGTAGATAACTTAGTGATCTTCCTTTGTTCCCTGATGATGCTGTGTGAAAGGTTTTCTCTCTCAGATACATTCTAAATTATTGAAGACAGGAGCTATATCTTTTAAACCTTTCTTCTTATCCCCATACCTAGCTAAGTAATAGGCATTTGGTGCTCAGTGGATGTTGGAAAAATTCAAGGGGAATATGCAGCATAAAAAAATCAATTCCTAAATTTTCTTGTTCTATGTTGTTGTATGGAGTTTCTGGGTTCCATATGGATAACAAAAACAAAAATAAAAATGAAACAAGAATGATAGATTTAAACCCAAAAGCTTGGCAGTACTAAGTTAATGGAGAGGCTTGGAAGGCCTATAATTAATGTTCAATGAAAGCTATAGAATGAAATTAAAATCAGTGAATCAGACTCATAAGATCCCAGAACTTTTGCAGAGTGATTCTAAGCCATGGGCAAAATTACAAAGAATTTATTTTATCCATGCGCTTCTGATTGAATCCAGAATCCTGGATTACATTAAGGGCTACTAGACACTAAAAGTTGGGGAGGAATTCCTCTAAGAATTTCTGTGAGAGTATCTTCAGTAACACAAGCTGATCCAAGCACAATTAGAACTACCTGATCTGATTAGAAAGGAAACATGATGGTTGGCCTGACCCCAAATATTTCACAGAGTGAAGAAGCAGGCAGGCACCTGAACATTAGCTACATCAGTAAATTCCAAGCATTTTTAAATTGTTGTTGTTTTACGGTGGATTTTTCTAGTGAGACATTTTATAGGATCCTGGTACACATGGCAAAGTACAGTAGTACAGTTCTGGTTGGAGTTGGGATGGCAGGCATGGATGTCTGATGTGATAAGAGCCAATAGACACCTCTGGAAGACTTCAAAGTTCCTGTGAGCCCTATGTGAAAAGTTTTTCATAGTCCAACCTCTTTTTGATACAAATGTGTAGAGTGAATGCATAATCTCACACTCACACAAACAATGGGGGAATTGTCCCTGCAGTCCAAATTCTTTTTCCCAGCTTTATTGAGGTAAATTTAACAAATAAAAATTGTATATATGCAAGCTGCACAACATGATGTTTTGATAGACATTGTAAAATGATCACTATGATCAAGCTAGTTAGCATATCTATCCTCTCACATTTCTCACAGAGTTACCTTTTTTGGTGTGAATGTGTGGTGAGAATACTTTGACCTATTTGCTCATCAAATTTCACATGTATAATACTCATTAACTATAGGTACCATGTTACACAATTTCCAGAACTTTTATATCACGTAACTGAGAATTCATATACTTTGACCCAATCTCCCATTTTCTCCAGTTCTTATGAGTTTAACTTGTTTGAGTGCCACATATAAATAAAAACATACCTGCATCTGCCTCATTTCACTTAGCACAATGTTCACCAGTTTCATCTGTGTTGCAAATGGTAGGATTTATTTTTCTTTTTTAAGCCTGCATAATAATATTATATATATCTATATCTATATCCGTATCTGTATCTATATGTATATCTATCTATATATTTAACATATATATATATATATATATATATATATATATATATATATAACTTTTTCTCTGTTAATCTGTTCTTTCTGTCACTAGACTATTGGGAATAATCGAACTTTTGTTAATAACATAAACTTTCATCTGTATTGTCTACTATGCTAGTAGATTATGTTATTGTCACCAGAAGGCTACTATTAATAGGTTTGCATATGACATTGGAGGAATGGGCCATTAGCCCTCCTCTCAATATGGAAATGAGATGGGTTTAAAGTCAGAGAAGTCAAGGGGAACAGTTCTAGAGGCTGCTGACTATACGAATGAGGTGTGGTGAATTTGGTTCTTGGTTGTGGTTCCTTTCCTGATTTCTAGACACAATTTTTTTCTGTGTCCTCAGATGGCCTCTCCTCAGTTCATACACATGGGGAAGAGAGTGAGATCCTTTTTTTGTTTTTTTTGTAAAGGTATTAATTCCATCACAAGAACCGCACCTTTATGGCCTAATTTAACCATAATTATCTCCCAAAATCCTACCTCCAAATACTGTCATATTGGGATCTGGACTTTAACATATAGATTTGGAGGGGGAATCATTTAGTCAATAGCAGATGAACCCCTTGAATAGGAGAGATAGATACCTGAGGATCCTGAATTGCAGAGCAAATATGAGGCTGTTGTGGTTTATTTAAACTAGCCACTCTTGCACTTGAATAGTCAGGGTTCCAGCATGGGTTTCAACTCAATTAAGGAGGCTGTGCTTATCTGGGCTTCAATCACATGTCCACACTAATTCCAGTCCTGCCTTGTTTGAGAGGAATCCCCATATGGCTTCCTTATGGTGCTGGAAGTTAAATTTCTTATATCCATAGCATAACATATTATGCCATCACCTTTATAGCATTTTTAAAAATTTTGGAGGAAATTAACATATTGCAGTTTGTCTTTTCCATCTTTTATTAATGAAGGAAACAGAATGTAGTAAAGAACATAGTATAATAGGAATAAGGGCTTAAGGTATCTTTGTTCTAGACCAAATTTGCCTTGCTTTTTCGTGACAGTACAAAGAATTGAAACAAGACCTTAACATGATAGGCAGTTACTCTACTACTGAGCTACATCCCAGTTCTAGACCAGATCTCTCTACCAATTAGCTGTTTTTTACGGGGCATATTATTTAACTTTACCTCATATACCCATCTTTAAAATAATGCCCTCTGTCCCATGTGCTTTAGAAATACGTTTGGCTTTGCTAGGTTCTCAAAATATCTAATGCTATCCATATAGTAACTCCAGTTTAAATTGTATTAAAATGAAACAAGTAAGTATAAATGGTCACAATATGAATCAAATCCTCATATGTGCCAAGAATTATAAATTAGGCTTCATGACAGAAGCATTTATTTCTGATATCAGTGAAAACTTGAGATAATTCAGTAAAGATGATATTAAGCCTTGTAAATATCATCCAACTGTGACTTGGAACCGTGTGACTTTCCCCATGGGTGAGAACATCTGGGAAGCCTGTAGGCTTGATTTCAGAGATTCACTTATTCAATACATACTTACTTTCTTTCTTCAGTATTTCATTGTTCAATTGATAAACATTCATTGAATTGGTCCAAAAAGCAATTCGTTAAATAATTCAAAAAATATATTATTTGTACATCTTTAAGGTGAAAACTACCACACACACAACCCTGTTTTTATTGTTAATAATATGCAATTATCAATAAAGACACAAGTTCCTAACTCTGAAGAACTAATAATCTCATTAGGAGGAAAAATATGTATTTTAGAAAGGTAAATAATTTTCTATGACAGTGCAGGATCAAAGTCCAAGGGAAGGATAAAGGCTATGTGTTGAAAGTTGAGTGTGTGTGTGTGTGTGTGTGTGTGTGTGTGTGTGTGTGTGTTGGGGGGTGAATGTATTAAGAAGGTGGTAGGATGTTCCTAGATATTAGCACAGGCGGAAGGGAAAAGAAAGGTCCTATTAAGTAAAAGAACAATGTAACAGAATCATATATGCAAAAGCAGTGAATTGGATAAAATTAAGAGGTGTTTGGGTTTAGTTAAGATCCAGGTCCATTTGTAGAAAATCTCATATGAGTGTGTGCAGTGATACATAGAATCTTCTGTTTTGGAAAGAATTTCAAATCAGGTAAAGAATTTTGGAAATTTTTCTTTTTCTTTCCTTTTTTAACATACTGTGCTCTATGGGCACTGTTTTATCAACAAAATCACAGAACAGTCCTTGAGACCACACAAAGACAAAAGGAAAGTACAGACAGTTACTAGTAAAAATGTGAACAAGAAAGTTCTCATCACTGAGACACCACTGTGATAGCAGACCTTGAGGGAGCCATACTGAAACCAGAGACCAGAATGAGCCTTAATTCCAAGTTTCTGTGTTTTCTTTCACTCTGGACATTGAAAATTAGAATGCACAACAAGTGGGGAAAGGTCTGGAGAGAGATGTTGGAGAAAGAGGGAACAATAAAAGGAAGAAATGGGGAGAAGGTAGATGGAGACAGAGAATCAGACAAGAGCAAGAATGGAAAAAACACTTTGCACTTGCTCAATGAGGTGGAAGACAATTAGAAATTAATTGAAATTATCGTGAGGTGTGCTTGGAGTTAAAATCACTAAATAAAGTGTGCAAGAAAATGTAACTATTTTATAGAAATGATTCTCCATTTCAATCTCCATTCTTCAGGGAACAAAAGTGCAGTCTCAGTAGTTTCACCTTCCTCTCATCAAATCCCTGAGTTTATGTCTTGTTTCTGTGGAATTCAGTAGTGCTACAGTGATGGAGGTAGTTGGAGAGATGGCTAGAACATCTGCCCACAATGGCGTGTACCAGTCCTGCCAGTAGCCATACATATCTCCACCCAGGTACTCCTCAATGTTACCTGCTAGGTAGGCAGACCCTCTCGTGGTCTCTTCTTTATTCCTGTCCTTCCCAAAGCACCATGGTGCTTGTGCAGAGCTGGGGTTGGGGAAGTTCAAGAAATCATCTGCCAGAAGGACTGTGCAGAAGATCTTCTCAATAATCTTGCCAACTCCCTGCAGCTGCTGTAGGGCTTCCTTGCCTCACAGGGCACCAGGTTATCTGAGCATTTTGTTCCCTAACTCTTCCCTACCCCATCTCCAACACTTAGTCCAAGTACGACAGACCTGTTTCCATATTTTCCTCCCTCTATCTTCAAATTTCCTCCTCCTCCTGATCCAGTGAGTTGTATCTCTTCTTGAGGGCAAATCACTTCTGAACCCTCTATTCTCTTCTCATTTTTGATGAAGCAGAAATTTTGTAAATTCTCAACTCCATTTATGTCTTTTGTTTATCTTTGATCCTTATGGTAAAGAAGGTAGGTTTATCCCTTTAGAAACAAATGGGGACCAGAAACTGATGGCATTTGACATAGATCAAATGCTAATTTAGAGCTGGGATAATGACCAGGACCATCATATTTATAACAATCATTTAGGTCTAGGCAGAGAGAGGAGCTGTCTTATAGCCTGAGTTGTTTACATTGAAAATTTAGAGAGATGGTCTTTAAAATGACCCTTGGAACCTTGGTGAAGATTCCTCAAAGACAGTTTTAGCTCCAAGGTTAGGAGCACATGCTGTTAGGATGAGAATATCCAGTAGTGTTTCCAAAGTATGCTAGATCCAACACTGAGATGTAACATTCAGATTCATACTCAATCTTCCAATCTGGGGTAGTCTGATCCCTAAAGGAAGGTAATTTAGTGACCTTGGTAAATGAATTCACATAGATTTTTCTTATAGTAGGTAGGGAGGGAGTTCCGTCCACCAAAGAAAATGAGCCTGAAGGACAGCAATGCCAGGGCAGGTATTTTGGCAGTTAGAGAAACATCATTAAAGTGACATTACACAACCACTTTGTTTCTCTTCTAGTAATAGGTTATTTATTAGCAGCATTTTCCATTCTGTATCATTTTTGTTTTATGAATTTTGCATTTAGTATTTCTTTTCCTTGGGATATATCCCAGCAGAAGCTGTTTTGCAGATGAGCAAAGGCAAAGTTAGCCCTAATAAATCTCTGTCCTAAGTTTATTTAGATTGCAATGTAACTTAAAGAAAAGCACTTCTAATATTTTTGTCTCTTATTTGGTTTTCTCAGCCCCAAAATATTAAATATTAAATATTTAATACTAGAGAAAATTAAAACAGAACTATTTCTCATGATCATCAATCGAAAAATCTGAGAAAAGAATGTGCAATAGCTGATTTTTTAGATATTTTAATAAGCAGATGAAACGCACATGTTCAGGCTATAGGTTTGTCTTCCAGTATGCAAAGAACATTAATACAAGAGAATGCTTTCCCTTTATCGTATCAGTCAAAAGTAAGAGGGATTCCATTTAGGTATCCTATTTGGTAAAATTAAACAAATCTTCTTGATTTATTCTTTCAGAATGTCTAGTATGTTAAGTCACCAACTAATATTCTACTAAAAAAACAGACAACCCTCAAGGAGGCCTCATAGAAAGTCTATTATTGGGCTGCTGGTTTAACCTAACGTGTTTTTAATTTGGGTGACTCCAATTCTACCCCATTTCCTCATCTTTTTAAGCAGCACTATCACAGTTTAGGCAATCAATAGGGACCTGGAGGAAGAGAACATCAGATCTGCTCTCAGAAACACTGGGGAGACAGCACGTGAAAACTGGGGCAATCGCCTCAAAATTGGGGCACGTGGCATTCTAACAGACTCCCCTGTCTCTGAGAAGATTCTCCTCGGGAGCTTCCTGTCATCCTCCCGAGACTGTCAAGTCAGCTTGGATGTGACACTCTGAAAATGCTACAGATGCAGCAGAAGAAATAATTTCCTTCTTAAATTGATTATTAAAAGCAAAGAACTCATACAAAAAAAGTGTAAGAAAGTAGTGAGCATTTATTAGTAAAAGGGAGGGTGGCCATGAATCTTGGAAGTTTTGTGTTATAGCTGAGCTTATCTTCCATGGGCTGGGTTGGATAAGCAGGCTCCATGAGAAGGGAAGAAAAGGCCATGGATGAGAAGTGGACAGTAAAAAAGAACTTGCTTTTTTAATCGGGGATTTTCATATGATGCGGATAGTGTTAGTCTTAATATGTAGTGTTTCTCATTAGGACAACAAAACACCAAGTAAGGTGATGATGAACACAATCACTTCACAACTGGCTACTTTTTAAATGGAAGACAAAAATTCAGTGGGGATATTGGTGTATGGTGTGTGTGTGTGTATGTGTGTGTGGTGAGACTGTACATATGTGGATTACCTATCATTACTCTTGGCTCCCCCTGGCATATTATCATACTGCACATGGGCTTATGATTTATGAAATAGGCTAAATAAACCAACAAGGGAATTCTAGCAGAAAGTGTAAATAAATACCATTCAAGGCAATTCTGATCAGTGCTACCTGCCATACAACTCACAGACATTCCCATGCCAGGTGAGCACATGCCAGGTTATGCCCTGTGTGAACTCTGTGAATTACTTACTGCAACCCTCACATAAATGGGAATAGCAGGGTGGCAATTTCAGAAAGTGGAACTAAAATACAGAAAGTTTAGATAACTTGCCCAAAGGGATATGGCACTCAGTAGCAGAACTGAGATCCAAAGAACATGATTATGTTTCTTCACCATGTGACCTTGTACAGCACCTGTCATGGGCAAACAAACATGTAGATCAAGTAGGGTACACATACTTAATCAGTTTGTTTGTGAGATGTTCTGTTTCAAAGGGTCCCTAGCTGGTGATTTAATCATACATCAACTTCTTAGTTCTATGGAACTTCCTTTGCCAAGTGAGATATACTTGTTATATTTTCTTTTGAGGTAAAGCAAATGAAAACACAAACCATTGTGCATGCTAGGAATATTAATCAGTGTGCTTTGATTTTAATGAAACTTCATCAAAATATTGAATTAGCTTTTACTGAAATAAATTTGAATATTGAGTAATAAACATGGACACCAAATTTAAAACAGTGACTTGTTTGATTTTTCAAAAGGTCATAGACAGATCTTATAATCCACTTCTTTCGTGATTATTTGTCTCTTGTTCTGACTATTTTTGGATGGAAATTGTATATAATTCATCTGAAAAGAAAAACAACGGTGTTCTCTTTCACTGAGAATATTCCTTGTTATCTATATCTGAATGTTATTTGTCTTTTAGAAAACATGATAAAGAGAAGAACCCAAAGACTGAAAAGATGATTTTGAACTTGATGATGGAAGAATAATACTTCGTGGAGAAATGAAGATACAGATTGCTTCATTCCTGGCTCACTTGAGTACCCAGTACCCACTAAATGTGATAAGAAATAGTGCTGCTTACAAAGGATACATAAACAGTGACATCTGCACCTCTTTAAGCCAGATGCCATTGTGGACATTTTCTCAGGCTTTTTCCTCTGTGCACACAGCTTGGTATCCCTGGCAGGCCTTTGCCCTAATTTTTAACCTTCAGATATTCTAAGATGGAGCTGATCATATGGTACAAACTGAATGAATGGAAGCAGATAACTGCAAAGAGAATGGTGATTTAACTTCAGGAAGATAGACAAGTGGGTCTTCCTTAAATTAATATGTGTTTGTAGAAACATTGAATCATTTTTAAGTGATTCCTACCTAGTTTTAGTAAAATACTTCAATTTGTGAGAAATTCCATGTGCATAACATAAACTGAGGAAACCTTTAAGATCTTAGCAGCTCTCATAACATCCTGAAATTGCCTTTGCTTTCTCTGGTTACGTCTTCTATGTCAAACATTCTTGTACACTTCTTCCATTATATTTCTCATTAAAAAAAACAGTGATTACCACAGATTTGCAGACAAATTGAGGGAGAACTTCCCTTTTCTCCATGAAATCCTTCTGGACTTGTTTATATGCAGCATCAGTGAAGGTGAGACACATGTCTAGTCTATATTTGTTGGCACCTGACACATATTAGGTACATGAGCAAATTTTGCTAGTACCAATTAATGGTCAAACAAGAATGAAGAAAAAAGTTGATGGTACGTGAAGCGTTCCAAGATTTAGAGAACATTTAAAAATGAATCTATTTCCTTTCCAAAGAAATTTTTACATGGATTTTTTTTTTAATTCTCCCAAATGAGATTTAGGGGGAATTTCAAATGATTAACTCTTTACATTATCTTGCAGTAATTACACAGAAATCTCTATTTATATAAACACACTAAGTGCATCATAACACTAGAATAAGTGTACAAATACTGCATGTCAAATTAGGTTATAATCACTTTCAAGGGACGTGATTTCCTAGCTAAACAGATTCGTTTACATTTTGCAAAATAAAAAATAAGTGAAAATAACTATATAAAATCAGGCTTACAGCTGGACAGATCTTCTTGGCAATGGTCCAGACACTGAGCAGGGAAAACCCCTACAGCTGAGGAGTGTGTAGGACTCTCAGGACGACTTTGCAGGCTTGGCCTGGAGAGCTACCCTTTTGGCTTATTCCTGACTGTGTACCAGTGTCCCTGACTACCTGTAGGGAGAGAAGCTACATTAACATTTAAAATGAGATTCTTGCTGTGAGAGAATTAGGGTGGGGTAGGGGGAAGAGAGTGGAAACTTCTTCTGTAAAAGGGAAAAAAACATGCAACTTGACATTTCGCCCTTAAGTAAAAAGCATAATAGAGAAAATCAGGGGTATTTTAACTAAAAAGTAAATAGTTAAAGCTAACATTGGAGTCGTGGAATGTTAGAGTCAGGATTTGATTGTCGTGGATCCTGTGGTCCAGCCCATATAATATGAATGGGAAAATGCTGGCTACAGTACAAAAAGCAGGGCTAAATTTTGAGACAGAATTTTGACTCCCAAATCTGATGCTTATTTATGAAATAATTGAAGCACATCCTTTGAAGACAGTGAATTGTTTAACAACTACTCATCCTGATGCATATCTTTAAAAAATACATTCCATATCTCTCCAACACTTTCTACATTTCCCATAGTTTTATATACCAAAAGGGTATAAAAATTGTAAGCCTCAGTTATTATATAGTATTATATAATTCAGCAGCATCCTCTGTAGCCAGTTGGTCACACAGAACAGCTCGACTTTCACTTAGCTTCAATAAAATGTGCATTTGATTATCTTTCCTATGTCTCTGTTCGTGTGCTTATTTTTTCTGATTTCAAGAAATCACTAAAATGGGAAATTTTTTAAACCTGTTAATTTTGACCTGAAGGTAGCCCACAAGTCTATACTATGAAGTATGTGTGTTTCAGTTTGATACTAATTTTTATACAAAATATATTTGTTGAACACTTATTTTCTATATGCTGTGCATAAATTTCTTTCCACAGGTCATTGACTGAATTGCCGTGAGTAGAGGTTGGCAGATGATGGCCTGAGAGCTAAAACTAGTTCAATGCCTGATTTTGCGCATACAGTTTTATTAAAATACAATCATGCTTATCTGTGTATCCTCTGTGGTTGTTTTTGCACTACAGTGGCAGAGTTGCATACATGTGATACAGACTGTGCGTCCACAAAAACAGAAATGTTTGCTATTTGGTGCATTACAAAAAATTTTGCAAATGTGTGATACTGAGTGTAAACATTTGGATTATCTTGTTGGCTTGATAAAAAAGCTAAATAAAATAGATGACACCAAATGCAGTTACCCAATACACTATTCACACTCACATATCTATGGCCACAAGAAATAACCATGATATTAAACAATGAAAGGAGACTTAATAAAATCTCAGTCTTCTGAAAAATAGGAATCCTCAGATTTGTGTAAATTATTTTCAAAATCTGTTCCTAGAGCTATCTCTAATCTACTAATACACGAACTTGTAGCTTTTGCATTACAAATTTATTGTTATTTCTTTTACCTCCTTTTTGCAAGAAAAAAGTAATTAGGCTATAAACAGAGGTCTGACAACTAATTTCAGTCAAGGCAAAATTAAAAAAAAAACAAGCAGATAATTTTAGCCATATGAAATTAAAATAGATATATTTTAATGATATTCTAAAAAATCCCAGTCTAATGTTTTCTATTTTGTTTTCCACTACTTTCTCTGTTCTCATGTAAACTACTGGTCTGTGCAGGTAATGACATGGATTGATTTAGGGGTTCTGCCAGCTCACTGCTCCAGTCCTTCTCACCAATCCTTACTCTTGTTCTCACTATTGACTTCTTCCAGACCCTTCTCAGAGGTCTGCTGTACCTAACAGACAGCATCATATGAGGGGAATATATTCACTTTCCACCCTTTATGTTTCTCACATGTTCATTGACATTAATAAGAGCCAGTTTGCTAAATCCTTACTTAGGCTTCAGGAATTTAAATGTTAGTAGCATTATGTGTGTGGGCATGTGTGTATGTATGTATTTCCAGGGGGACATTCCAACATTGTTGTATCCTGTCATTCCAGGAATATATTAAATATACATCTCAATGTCAGCTGCACCTTGAGATGTTGTCTCCAAAATTAATACCTTAATTCTGAAAAATCACAACCTTAAAAACACTGATTGGTTAAAAGACAGGATCTGAAGGATTGAGTCAGCATCTCCCTGGATTCTCCTAATCAAATAAGGCTAGTATTAACTCAGATAATCACTGATCTGCTAGTATTTGGCTTGAAATGTAGGCATCTCAACTAAAGTTATGTATTTCATTCTTTTGAATATTTCTCTCAGACATTTAAATACATTACCGCTAAGCCAGAACCAAGAAAAGCATAAAAATCATTTTAGGGAATAAATTCAGCAAGTTTCCATTTGTACCAGATAGTAAAATTGTTGACATGCATTATGAGGCATGTGTATTTTTTGCCTGTCAGATCTCAGTCACATGCTCAAGGTGTAATAGTTTGGCTGCCACGACTTTTGTAGAAAGATCTCAGATGCTTTAGATAGCAGTGCTTCCTCATAAAGGGACAGATAGTTTCCAAGTCACCTGGCAGAGCTCTTTAGGCAACTTGGAAGGAGAGCTTATTTCATTAATTATGCTACAAATATAACTTCAATGAAGGGTAGCCAGCTAAATACAAAATGAAAGGACTGGTAGGAATTCTCTCCATCCAAGTGTTGAGCTTTATGCAATTTTATTTAGAGGCACTTCCATTACTGAGGAAGCTATGAGTTGATCGACTGTGTCTTAGAATTAACTACAGTGGTGAAAACACAAATTGCAAACCAGCATGAAGTCACAAAGGGAAAGGAGGAAAGGGAGGAAGTACAAGTCAGGGACTCATATGTACTATTTGTTTTCCTTTATGCGAGTAAGTAGCAGACCAGCTGCCCAGAATCCAACATTTGCAGGAACAAGCCTAATTATTGTTAGGCAGAGGGCCTTTGCCTTTCTATTCTCATTTGCTTCTGTTTTTAGAGGAGTCTACATTTCTTTGGAGGCAAGGGATTATGTCCCCTTTGCTCATTGTGTTAGAATAAAATATGGTTGGGAAGGAGAGGCAGGATCTAGACTGGAGAGTGTTTTGGCTACAGGTTGTGTGGAGCATCGAGGAATGTTTCAGTGTAATATTGTTCATAGTGAAGAGAAGATGATGAGTGCTCCCCTCATACCATTAGCGTCTTGGAGGTCTTTTGTGGGCACTACTTCTCCCCATGGTGTATTAATCATAGCATTATCTGTGCTCCCTCTGTCCTCATCATTGGATAAATCTAACACATATCAAAACTGAGCTTTAATCAATACCAGAGATTGATAATAAATTTTCCTCTTGTGTCCTTGGCTGATTTTTCTCAAGATTTAGGAAGAATACTGCTTTGCAAATGGTTTGGACAAGATTTCCTCATGAAATCACTAATCACAATCTGGTGAAGAATAATATGTATTTTGTTATGAACATCTCCATGTCTCTTTGTAGTGACATCAAGAAATATTTCTCTGACTAAATCAGTAACTGTTGAGTAAACCATGAACACATTTAACTTCCCTTTGCATAACCCTTTCTAAGTGAATCAGCACACTTTTGCTATTAGAAGACAGGCCTGCAGCAGAGCAAACTTTTCTAATCTTTATTTTATCTACAAGGAAACAGGTTCTGCAGAAAACTTTGTCACAGGTTAGTTAAATGGATGGTAATTGTCAGATTCTTGCCTAGAACTCATGGCTCTGGAGTTTTAAACATTAAGCTGGGCTACCCTAACAGTCTATAAAATCTTCAAAAACTGTTACACAGTGGAAAAAAATTATTTCTTGAGCTTTTAACCTCTAGAGATTCCAATCAGAGAAAGGTAATTTAAAAACCTCAAAGCATGTCTATGTTTCTGGAAGTAGCTGTGTGGTAGAGGTAGGGCTCCATTCACAAAAGCCAAGTGAGCACACCCTTTCCAACCTTCTCATTCAGTGATGGAAACAGTGTTGGCCAATTGAAATCAGCTATAGCAGGACTGTTTGCACCATGGAAATGGCCACTCTATGCAAATTAGAGTGTATCATACCCCTCCTCCAACCACACCAAGAGATTGCCAAATATCTACCAACTTTTTGTTGACAAGAACTCAAGGTACTCGGGCAACAAACAAAATTTTATAACTGGGTTTCTTAGTGCTTAGAATCTGTCCCAATGTGCTGATTTGTAAGGTATGACACCAAACATTTTTGAAAACTTTCTGATTGTACTTGCTCCCTTGATGTCTTTAGAAACTGTGTAGGAGAACATCAAAATATCTTCTCCAAAAGGGAGAGTGAGGTCTGGGAATAAAATTAGTTACTTGTTTAAAGCTATGGGTGTTTGTGAACATGTGAGTGTGCTTTAAATTACACATAATTTTAAACAACTGTGTAGAAAGCATTTTAAAAGTTTAATGGTGTTGAACCAAGCATAGGAATTAAAAATTGAAAAGAAAATACGAAACTATACCTTGTTGTTCTGCTTTAAAAAATAAGTTTCCTTCTCATTTGCAATTAAGATGCTGAGAATTTGCATAAAATGTGTAAAATTAGAGATAATTGAGCTACAGTAGCTATAAAAGTGGCTTTTCTATTTAAAAATAGATCAGATGTCCACTAAAAGGGTATAAGAGCCGTTCTCCCCTCTCCCATTTGGGTCTCTGGTATTTTTCACACTTTTATAGCTGATTTTTATTGCCAAACAATCCACGGAGTTTGTGGCAGCTCAGAGATGGCAGTTGGCCCAGGAAGGCCTGTTAACTCTGGCATGTAAAGGAGTTTTTAGATTTCAGATCCAGTCTCAGCACCCAGGTCAGTAGATCAAATCCACAGAGACCTTAGGAGGCTACAGTGAGGGTCAGAAGAAAAGGGGAGATGGGGAAAAGAAAGGTAAGAAAAGCTAAAATACAGAAATGCTTTAAACATCAATAACTGTTTTTGTTTCCCCCAGAAAGCTCAAGTTTAAAGGGACAAATCTGGAAAAGAGTGCATCAGTGATCAAAGTGGCCACAAATGATTGCCTTGGACTGGTTTGTGTTTCAGTTAAGGAATTTTTTGTTTCCCCAGGATAAGGTATATCCTCCATCCTGAAGTCTCAGGACCAGCCCTATGCCACTTTAAAAAACTAATTTTTCAGCCTGCTACAGTTCAACCCCTTCACAGCTCAAGCATGTGGTGACACTTGCTGTTTGTTTTGGTCCTCTACTGAGTTGTTTATAACATTGCTTTTGGTAGACATTCTTTAGTTTTGTTTCACCTTTGCACTTCAAGCGCAGAGACTCTGGTTTAAGCAGTACTTGAACTTTAGGAGCAGAGAACTGTTGTGGTGGTGGCGGTGCTGGGACTGAGTAGGTTTCATGGAGTTGAGCAGTCCCACATCGGAAAAATGCCGAATGCTCGGAAATGTGACAAAACTGTTCGAGGTATAAATGGGAAACTGCTAGCTGTAGTTCTGTTTCTTCTGACACAGAGTAACACAAAATATTTTTAAGATCATGAACATAAATAATAATAAATACAAGTGACTTCTTAAAATAGGATAAGATCTCCTATGCCATGCCATTGTATTTGTTACTCTAAAATATCTGTTTGTGCTGTTTGTGTGTGTTGTGTATCAGATCCTAGAACATTAAGGTGGTATGTAAAAAGCTTTTGTTAATTTGATTTGATTTGATTTGATTTGTTATTCCTTATTCTTGAGTATCTATAACCTCCACAACAACTCTTTCTGGAAGTCTTTCCCCAGGTAATTCTTTACTACTGATATTCCCATGCAGTCTCTATCACATTTCTTTAAAATGATATTTAAAAGGAAAATCTTGCAGGTGTTTCTACTTTCTCTTTGGAAGTTATTATCTTAGTTGATAAATGAATAGGGTTATTGATTTAGTTTGTGACTCCTACTTAGTTGCTTGCTTGCCTTCAACCTCGGGCATCTGGCAATGATGTGTCAAACCAAAATAGTGATTCTGCTGACATCTGAGACACAAGAGAAAGCAAATAGGAGTTCATAGCACAGAATACAAATATTCAACATCCCACACACCATACTACACTGACAGCTGTCTTCTTTGTTTTTCCATTAGGCCAGTGTGAATGTGTTCTTCATTAGCTAAGATATACCTATTTTACTTTCATCATGGAATGCCCATTTCCCATCAAGAATCCACATAAACATAAGCCACACCAAGGCATGTGACTTATTCACATTTAGTAAAATGATACAATCTGCCTAATATATAATGTATATGATATATAATGACTCCTAATGTTAACCGAAAGTTCTCAGCAGCACGGGATGAAGAAGGCCTAATGTTGTTTCCTGGAGAAGCATGGTGAATGTTATCAATCACAACTGGAACTTGGAGATTGGCACCTGTGAGTGGGAGAGCTGGAGTGCATGTTACCAGGGGTTCTTTTGCACTTTTGCTATTTACTGAGGGAAAAGTTGTAAACTAGACTACAAGTAAAATGTGCAAGTTTGTAGGTTACTTTTATTCTAGCTGATGAGTAAGCAGACTTCCAAACCTTGGGAAAAGTATATGTTTAATACATATTAAGTTAGTTACTTTCTTCCTTACACTCTACCATTAACTCTTTAGCCTGTTTCCATGAGAGGCAAAAACAAAGAATTAAATTTCATTAAAAGTTGGCAGAAGAAGAGAAAGCAAAAATAAAGAAAAGAGATAGGAGTAGAACATGTCTGATAAGATCTTCATAGTTTCTGCCTGTGCATCTTGACCTTGGATTACTGTCAAAGGCCACATACAAGCCCATTCAGTGACTGTACTAAAAGGAACAAAGCTCTAAGATGCTTGGAGGCTTTAAATCACCAACTCTCCCTCTGGGGCCACCTTACCTTTATCTTTTCACTCAGACCTCCTTCATATGGTCTTTGAATGTCCCCTCCCAAAGAGAAATCCCTGCTGAGTGTCTTTTCTTCAAACTAGGAAACTTCCATTGTAACCTGGCTTGATTTAATATAAATTCTACAAATTTTCCATCAACCTGATTCTAATTTTATCAAAGCACTAAAAACAAATCCATTTGGTCCTTTTCTTATCCAGTACCCTACTCACTCTGAAGCACATTAAAAAGCCACCTCTGATTTGCAGACGCCCCCATGGAATTATGTAATTGGACCAACAGTTGCCAGTTCTCGCCATTCTTGCTACCCTATGTTATTGCTGAGCAGACTACTGTTTCGCAGACCTTCCTTATTGCATAAATGGTTACATTATCACAGTGTACACATTAGGACAAACAAATGGGCCCCTTAAGGCAAATAAGGGTTCAAATAATCCAGACAAGGTAGCCCTACTGAATTGAGGATTCACCCTTGTTACAACCTTATTGCTTTATAGCACACAAGCCAGTGGAAGGGACAGACTGCTTCAAGTATGTTTCTACTGATCCTGCTGGCAAATCACAGCTTTATTACAGTAATGAGCCTGACCATATTTCTGTGCTTATGCATATTAGGCACCAAATGTATTTTCTGGCCTGCCAGCCTGTGGTAGTAACTAACACAAGCAATTTGTCCTGGGTTACTGTGTGTGTGCCTGCATTAGGTATGAGCATGTTTGTTGCACAGGGTTATAAAATACTACATGCTTCATCATGCGTATTTTTACATGCACAACTTAACTACATGCAAAATTGCTTGGCAATTAACCAACACAACTTACTAGTTGACTACAAAATTATTACATGAATATGTAAGTTGGGGACAGCCAGACATTCAATTTAGCAATATTAAATATTTTATAGGATTATTAAAGAAAATGCTGCCTTTTCCCTGCTAATGGTATAAGTGTTAAGATTCCTTAAAAATACCCTGTTTCTCTTCTCAGTTTCATTTCCATAAATTATCGTGAGCAACACCCCCTTTAGGAGACTGTAGTAATTTAGATTTTATATTCTCTCTTGCTCGCATTGTGAGCTGACATTTGGCTTTTGTCCGAAAGAGCTTTCTGATAAAGGTGAATGGTCATTATTATAATTTCTTCCTTGGGAACATATTTTATGTATGTCATTTATTGGGTCTATGATTATAAAAAATGACATCAGCATAATTCAGCTCAACCACTAAAAACAAATGTGTATGTTTCTTTCTCTCTATTGATCTCTGGGATCATAAAGCTTTGTTGCCGTTTGTCTGACTGTAAGATTGTGTAGAAAGCATACTAATTCAGGTGCTTCCTCAAAAGAGCATACACATGGCAATATGTCCTCCTAAACTCTTAATTACAATTAAGTCTTTCTCCCACTTCTCTGCAAAATTGATCAATAAATAGATGAGCAACAACAAAGGTATAGGAAAAAAGAATTAGAACTGGTGGAAGACTGCTGCTATAGGAATAACTATTGCTACTTCCACACACATCACTTGTTTTGTCAGAGAATTACTTTTCTCTCCATTCAGGTTGGATTTATGTAAATGACCACATAGGACAGGTGCCTTTATTTAGTCACCTACTGCAGCTGGAATCATGTTGTACAAGAACTGATAACATGAAATAACACAAAATAAGTGGGCTTATCCCTTCTAATGCTTGTTTTACAGTACTGGTATTTCTTTTCAGCAAATCCTGCTGCATTTTTAAGTAATACGATAAAACAACATGAATGTCTTTGTGGCTAAAACTGATTGTCTCACAAAGAATATGGCTGTTTTATTCTTATCTTTTATCTTTTCTACATTGGATTTTTGAGCACACGAACAGTTTCCTAGGCTATGAGCATATAAGGGGTTATTTGCTGATGCACCCCCACAATTACTCATGCATTCAAGATGGATGGGAAGAAATTCCTGTTGGTTATGGCAACATCCCAAATAGAGAGAAGACCAAAATCAAAATGTGCCTTTTGCAGTCCTGTCACAGATTAATATGGATCATGATAGATACTTAGTTCTCTGACAGTTTCCCCTGCACCTTCGCTGGGAACTTGATAGAAATTACTCCAGCTGAATGCTTAAAGCAGATGTTAGCCCATTAATTAGCTCTGGACCCGGGTACACTCGAGACTTTCCCATTTTCAGGCCGAAAGGAATTGGTCCCAGTGAGCGTGCTCTATATCCACATTTAGTATCATCTCATAAACAGCAGTGAAAACACAGCAGGCCCTTGATGAAGATACATTAGCTTATTTCTAATTTAAAGTTATGTTGCTTAACCTTAATGTAATTGGTCACCGGTGGCCAACTGTTTGTATAGTGTGTTGATGACCAAAGAGATGTAATAAATTATAAAACTCTCTGCTTAAACGGAGGGAACGACTGTTTTGTTAAAAGCCTTGCATGTAATAATGGTAAAATAATTATACCTCAAGCCGAATAACTGTGAAGCTGTTAATACTAACAACAGAGTTGTTCTCAGGATAGCTCGGTATATCCCCATTTAAACAAGTACAAGAACCTGGCTCTTATATTCTGCCAAAGAGTAACTTTGTAAGTTAATCTAATGTTGATTAAAATAAATAAGTCAGCCAGGCATGGTGGTGCAGGCCTGTAATCCTAGCACCCAGAATGCTGAGGCAGGAGGATTACCATGAGTTTGAGGCCAGCCTGGGTTGCAGAGTGAGAACCTATCTCAAACAAAGAAACAAATGGATAAAAAATAAAATAAAACAAGTCATCCTGTTATCTTATTTTGGGATGATCACAATGGGAAGTGGGGTAGCTAAGAGAATGAAATAACTAATAAATAACTATACCCAACTAGGAAAGGGAAATTACAATAATTCTGTACATCAATTCACAGTCACTGCCAGGCACGTTTTTAAAGTAGACTTGATTAGCTGGTAGAATAACTGGGATAATAATCAAATATGAAAGTAATTGACACAACTTTAATGTTTAATAATGAATTACATGCCAGGGGCAAAATAAAAGGAAACTGCCTCTTTTCTGAGAACAAGTTCAGACTTAAAATTTTTTAGGCCAAATACAGTGATTACTGGGGACTTGAGAACTACAACTCAAGACTACAGTCAAAGTTACAAATATGGTTTAAAAAAACATGAGTAACAATATTCACGTTACTGGCTTTCTCTGTGTTAAATCTATTCCTTCTCCCTTTTTAGGGTTTGCAATTTTAGTTTAAAATGCAAAACTAAAATAAACATATTCATGTTCCTGTCCTGTTCTTTTTTCTCCCTGGTTGGATCATGCTAGTTACGCTTTGCTGTAACAAGTAGAAAAAATACAGTATTTGCTTCCTTCAAAAGATAGTCCTTTCCTCTAAATATTTGCATTCTGAATTTGGATCACCTCCAAAGGGCACTCACTTACAATAGAGAAAAAACATTCCTCTGCCTTCTCGCATTACATTTCTTAGAAAGACTTTCCAATAATTTAAACTATTTACAGTACCTCCAGGTCATTATTTCCCCTGACTCCACCGAAAATATCCTGAGACACTATTTATGGCTGACTTCTGAGTTACCTCACAGGATCAGTTTACAAAAGAGAGACTTTACCATATGCAAGTCATTATTTTGTTTAACACAACTTGCAATGTTAAGTTTTTTCTATTTCTTTATTTCTTAAATTTGCCACTGGCATAAAAACAATGCTTTGGATGGTAGTATTAGTTATGAGCACCCTGGAATGTCCTATGTGAAGTTCCTATATGTATCTCTCCAGGGCTAACTTATCATATAAATTGGACGTAATCCCTGAAATAAAAAAAACACTGATGGGAAAACTGAAGAGAAAAAAAAAATGTTTTTTTTATTCCAGAAAAAGAATACAAAAAATTCTGAAATCAAAAATTCTGCTTTATCAGTAATAACCTAAGTGATCATTCTAAATAATTTGAGGATAGTCGACTGTTCCATGAAGACCACATTAATTTAGGTTATAAAGGGGGATGTTCCTAAGTTTTTTGAGAATGGTTGTGCTTTGAGAGCAACTTTGGTGCTACCCTTCTTATTGTAAAAATGACTCTGTTGCTATTCCAACTAAAAATCAATGTGGCTCACAATTTTAATAAGGAACATGAATCCGAAAACGTGGTTTGTATTAGGTTATATAAACACACCCTAATGAGATACCATAAAATCCATCACATTAAAGACTGGTTTTCTGCAAGGTATATTAGCGAAAAATGCTCCATATATTAGGTCAGTATACAACAGTAAACATAATAAAGCTGCTCTGTCAAGACAAGATGCATGTTTTGCCCCTTAAAACTGTTATGTTTTGCACATTTTATAAGGTTCCTTGAATACATGAATAAGATAAGTTATTCCCATCTCTTTCTTAAGCAATCTCAGAAATGGCTATGACCTGAAATTGGAATTCTTGTAAACACCCATCCGAAGAAAATGTGTGCCACTCTGTCTTAAAGAGACGGTACATGTTTAATTATCCCAACTTCTTCTAGCAGAATACTATTAACATGTACATTAGCATCATCTCATTGGTTCTTCCTGCTGCTCCACCTTAGGGGCAGCAGTAGGAGCTAATCTTATTGCTCCCATGCGCATAATAATGAAATATGGTCTTGTCTCAAGGCAGCATTCTTTGGTCTAAAGTACAGCTGGAGACATTACAGTTCTGGAAAATTTCTGACCGATTCATTGTAAATGATAAATAAACAAAACAAAATACAGTCCTAAACAATTATTGCAAATGATACTGTTTCACCTTACATACCAAATGTTGAGCAATTGAAGGTGCAAATGACTCTGAATGTGAATAAAGATATAAATGAAGGCTAAATTCCTACATCACTATATCTGTGTACATATCAACAAGCACACTTTGCACGTAGGCCCCAGACACTCAGTGTATACCTGTGAAAGTTCTGCTTCTGAGCACTGCCTTGAACTGTGTACGGATGGGATAAAAATAAGCCATAAGCATAGAAAGAGCCCTTTCCTTATGTCTTTTTCATTCATTTTCCAAGAAACAGTGACAAGATCTCATGGAATACATAAGACCCCTCCCTTTTTGCATGCAATGTTGGAAAGCTTTAATAAAAAAATATTCACACCCTGCACAGCACACACAAAAATACATGTGAATTCAAGGCTACTGAATTAAGGAAGGTTGTTCCAACATTTCCCCCACTGTACATTATTTGTATTCAAGGTTTTTGAAATGACATTGTAATCTGATGATGCACCAGCCTATTATATTGTCTAGCAGGACAAATATCCTTGCGTTTTCTCTGTAGAACTAACACAATTTTTCCATGTCAGAGGTGCATAATATCCTGGCGGTCATAAGGAATGATGCTATTAATCCTCTTGGGCAATCTCCAGGTCTGATTATTAGGGAAATAAATTTGCATGCTGCATATGAGCTAGGTGAATCACCGAGAGCACAAATTATATTTCCTGACAGCAAGTTAGAGAATGGAGCCGTGTCGCTTTTTTATCTTTCCCCCCCTCTGAAAGCTATAGAATTTCAATTCATTACATGAGATTGGTTAGAATTCAAGTCTCTTTTTAAGTTGATATTAAGTTGAGTCTGTTATCTCTGCGAAGGCTGGTAGGTTCCCCAGAGTATCCACCTAATCACTACTTAAAAAAATCGAAACGTATAGTTAGTGTCATGATTTTGGTAGCAGAGCTACTTTATTTATCAGCACAGAGTGAGATAATTTCAATTTGAGCCTCCATAGCTCTCATGAATTTAACTGGCTTGAAAGCTTTTCACCCCAACTCCCTGTCTCCCTCCCCCTTTTGTTGCATATTGTAATAATAGTTATTCTGGGCACCTTCCTTGCTGCCACTCCGAGCATTGTACTAGGCTCCTTCCACTCTTGTAAGGACCCGACTGTAGGCAAGCTTGTGCAAAATGTTCCATGGTTTCCCTTTCTACATTTGACTGCCTCCTTTTTGCTGGCAGTACTGCCAGGCGTGTCTGCATTCAATATCCATGATGAATGTATTTTTATTATTTCCAGGGGTTGGCATCGAAGAAACCTTTTTGCATTATTAAATTTGAGCAGGCAGAATGATAGCAAATAAGAGCATAATAAATTGCTTTATGTCCTAATGTATTAATTAAGCAGACATTTATTATAATGGTTATTTTATAGACCCATTGTAAAAATGTATGATTGTGTGGTGATACTCTTAGCTGAAGCCACATATGGCAACTCGGGTGAATGGGTTGTGACGTCTGTCAGACTGGAAAGGTTCACCAGGTCTAGTCTGTAAATTCACAAGGAAGCAATGAACCTTGCTGGGGGTGTGAGTTTGGTGAAATAGTATTGCTGTGGCTAGCATGCAAGCAAGAATCATTTTTTTTTATTATTGTGGTGATACAGGAAAATAAAAATATACATGCCATGTGCAGTAAATACCTTGTAGTTGTATAGTGTTTCACAATTTTAAAGTATGTTTATAGATGAGTGCACACAAAAGATATAGCAGATTATGGATGCTTTTTTCAATTCAAAAATGTGTATCATTATCATTATTTGAAACAGAAATAAATGTACACTTCAGAATAATAAGAATAGTGGTAGATCCAAGAGTCGGGCAATTTTGGAATATGCAAGCTCTAAGTGTTATACATTGTATTTATTTATTCAGAATGAATCAAAAGCAGCATGGCTTTAGGGTTAAATCCTAGCCTTCTGATTACTTGAGCCATGGTTAATTGTCAGGGAAACAATTCTTTCTTTATGTTGTTCCTTCACAGTGAGTCAAGTGACTCATTTTCTATTTTGCCAAAATAAATAAATAAATAAATAAATAGTACTGTAGTAAGTTCTTTCTTCACTTTGCTTTCCCAAACAGTTAGAACGGTTTGGGAGTAATCTTTCTAAGTACATACCTACATTTGAATCACAGGTGTGATTTGCAAGCCCATAGCTTGAGATTCTGCATAGTCAGGAAATATTCCTTACATTTAGGAAAAGGAAATGACTATTGGAAAGAATTCAGAGAGGAGGGACAATGGGGGCTTCAGGGGCTATTTCCTGCACCTTACTAGAAACATGGGGGTTATTTCTGGCTTCCAAAAGCAGTGCTTTTCAGCATCATTGTCTCCCATCTGAACCTAAGATGAACACTGAGGCTGATAATAGAAGTGATTTCTGACAAGTTTGGAAAGGGACATGAGATTGGAATTTGATAATGAAACTACTTACCACAAATAAAGCCAACCAAATCTGTCTCCAGCACCACTTTGGACTCTTCTCTCCAGAAATTCTGTATTTTGACAGTCTGTAATGAAAGTATGAGAAGAATTAGGGAAAAGAAGAGTTGGAGAGGGGCAAGCATGGAGTGTGTTGGTCCTCTAGTGCATATAAAAGTCCTTGAGTCTGGCTGAGGGCAATTCATGGAAAAAAACTGGAGAACTCATGCAAGATGGATCCATGAACTTGTAGAAAAATGACATGCAATCAGAAAAATAATGTCTCCTTTGGCGTGATGTCAAATCATTCATTCATTTCAGTGAAAATACATCTGTTTTACAAGTACCTTTGTATTTAGAAGATAACACAGTATAAGTGATTTGAGTTTGTTATTTTGTACAAGTTGTTCAATACTTTTGCCTGGATTAGAGAAGGCATTTCCATTCCCAAATGCCAGACATTCTGCTAGGCATCTTGTCTGTACTATTTCATGTGGTCTACCCCATATCCTTAGAAAGGAAGTGTGCAGATTTATTTCAAATATGACAAGACTTAGATTGAAGCATTATGGCAAAACTCACAGCTGGGAGTTTGTAGAATCTCTTTTCAAATGTGGTTTTCTAAGAGAAAGGGAGAGAGTGATGGAGAAGAGGGTGGGGTGGAAGGAAGAGAAAGGCAGAAAGAGAGGTAATGGGAGTAAGAAAGGGAGAAAGAAATAGGAAAGAACTTGTGGAGTGGGGGAGAACAAGAGTGAGAACATGAGCAAAATGAGAGTAAGAATGCACAAATAAAAAGACTAAGAAGGTAAAATGATTCAAAATATTCCTTTATTGTTTTCATAATGCTGCTCCAAACTTGAGAGTGGGTGTTTTGTCTTAACATCAGCAAGATTTACGTGTAAACCACTTCTACTTACACTTGAGGTTTTTTAAGAAGGCATCCGACTTCTCTGAAGATTTATCACAGTATAAAGCAGTGAAGTCTCGTATTTCTGGATTATTCTGCTTGGTCCCAGACAGAGTTAGGTACAAATTTCATCTTGATTTTTCACTAGATATGTGTCCTGGAGCAAGCCATTTAGCTTCTTTGAGTGTTCAGTTATTATTGTTGTTGTTATTAATACTACCATACTTAGTAGACTCAATTGTAAAATTTCATGAAGCACAGCAAATCCTTTCAGACTGTTTCCAATATGCAAATTTGCATAGGCCAGATTATAAACTAGGCAGAATCTAATCATTCTATATCATTATCTACCTAGCATTTAAAAGGCCCACTGATTGGTGGGGCCGAACACACCCAATGCTGTAAATTGGAGTGGTTAACCCCTTGTACTGTGATTATATGGAACTTGATAATGTCTTTAATTTTAATAATGGTAATTCTTATACCTTACATTTACCTGCCTTTGCAGTGAAAAGTAATTTTTACTTCAAAATCTTCTCTGAGTCTCATAATTACTACATCATAAACAGTGCCTTTATTGACATTTTATAGATGTGGAAACTGAAGTTCATTGATTTAAAATAAAATTCTCAGTGCCACATATCAGGACAAAACCTGAAACTCAAGTTTTTGGCTTCTTGTGGTGCTTCTTTGTGGCCAGAATTTTGGCTCTTGAGTCACAAATAGAGGTCTTTTGAAAAGAAAATAAAATGTTTTCTAACAAATTACACAGAAGCATAAGAAACTAGAAAATACCAAGTTTCACATAGGGCGGGATCCACAAGATAAGCTAACGAATACCTTTAAATATGGCAGATACACCAATACTAATACCACTTGCGTTTCTACAGGACTAGGATTCCAATGACAGCATAGTTGTCCTAAAAGCAAAGGCTAGCTTTTCAGGATTTTGCCCAGGGCCCTGGCATGCACTGGGGAGATGGCAGTCTACTGTTAGCTTCTGTGCAGTGACCTATCATGACAAAGAAGGAATTTCACACAGCCCAAGCAACTGACAAAACAGTTCACCTTTCAGGGGAAATGTAATATTTTCTGATAAGCAGCTTATGCTAGTTTTCTTAACAAATAGCCTGGAAGCATTTCTGTCTGTGGCATTTGTAGATGTGATAAGTTGAAGGGACCCCCTCTGACCATGCCATAGTCAGGCAGGCCCTTTGCATTCAGGGGACAGTTATTTGGAAAGATGTAAACACGTGGCAATTTGAAAATGATATAAAATAATTGATCACAGAGACAGCCCAGAGCATGCATTGTTAACAGAAACACATGTCCCTGTTTATGCAGTTGTAAACAGAGACGTATGTATTTATTGTTGGAGTTGCAGGCCAATGCCTGGAGCAAGATTAGGTCAAAGCCTTGTCGCTTTTGCACATGGCCCTGCATATGAGCAGTGTACATTTTTAGTAGCATTTCTCCATGTGTGTTTAAAGAACAAGGGACAAGGTGCTAGAATGTTCCCATTCTTGGCTTCGTTTGCTTATCACAGTAATATAATAAGGTGTTATCATTGCCAAATTGTGGGTGAAAAAGGATGACTTGCTTTAATTAGGTATCTGATTAGTAGCAGAGATAGGATTCTAACTAACTTTGGCTTCAGAGTGTTGGGTCTCCCCCAAAACACTTTCACTCCAGAAAGGAAAAAGGGGAGATATTTTAGCTAGACCTGACAGAGTGTCTTCTTCCTGCCATGAAAACCTAGGTGTATACTGTCAGACTGCCCCAAAGACAAAGGACCTCAGTATTTTCCCCCCTCCAGTGATACAGCGAAGGAAACTGAGATGCCATGTCTCCTCCTCTTGTGTCTGAATGCCCAACGGCCTGGTTAGGAACTGGTAAAAGACGAAGATAATTCTTTGGGAAATTTTCTAAGTGACTTACAAGCTTTGCATTGCAAAGGAAACTACTGTGCTTACAGTTTGCTTTCATAAATTTGGTTGCAGGCTATTTTGAGGGAAAATGCATCCCATCTTTCCTTTACCTTGCAGGTATTCTGTAACTATTAGACCACATTTTAAAATGAATTGTGTGCACTGATGTTAGAGAAGGTTAGACTCTCTGAGCTGCCACCAGTGACATATGACTATAGTGACAGACAGTCAGCGGTATTCAAACTGAATTAATCAGAAAACACAGTCTACTTCAATGTGACGTTTAGAGGGAGGAGGAATAGCTACTTATTTACCAAAGGGATGTCACTGAACCATCTTTCTATCTGGAGATAGCCTATGGCTACATAATCCTTTCAAACCAGCAGTAGAGCAATAAACTACACTCAGAGCCAGGTCTTAGTTCCCTCTTGTTCTCTTCTCTCATTTCTCAAACTGGCCCTGGTTATTTTATTTTTGGCAAGGCCATGAGATGAAGTGGGGGACTGGGTGCTTTGTATGAGGACTGCAGAGACACAGAAAGCCTTTGGAGAAGGAAGTGTTTCCTCTGATCATTCTCAAAAGTGAACATGTGTCAGTATCGGCCTCCTGGCAGGAAGAAAATATGGTAATAACGGTGATAGTGGTACCTTAATTTTACAAATATGTAATGCTAATTATGTAAACAGTAGAGAACTCTGAAATCTCTTCATCATGTGTGTCATACAATGGAAATATTATGCAGCCTAACTCGACATTATACAGTAATAATGTTATTTTACATTGGCTAGTTGACAAGCATAGGCCAATGCTGTCTATCAAACAAAACTGTTGTGCCAGATTGTATCTTGGCGATAAGTAGAGGAAGAGCCACTCGGGTCTGTTTATGTATTAATCAAGCCATCAGACTCAGGCCGCTTTTTCAGATATATCCTCTAATAAAAAATTTGAAAATCTTCTGGTGACCAGGCGTCTTAGTGAGCTTGTGCTACCATAACAAAATGCTATAGATGAAGTGACTTAACAGCAATTTATTTTCTTACCGTTCTGGAAGTTGGAAATTTGGAATTAAGGTGCCAGCATGGTCTGGTTCTGGTGAAATATCTCTTCCTGTTTACCAAATTACTGCCTTTCTATTGTGTTATAAAATGAGGAAAGAGAGAGAGAGAAACAATTTTTCTTTTAAGGCCACTGATTCCATGACAAAACCTTAATTCTTATGACCCAGTCTAAATTTAATTATCTCCCAAAGATCCCTGTCTTAAAATATCATTGCACTGTGGGTTAGGGCTTCAACATATGGATTTTAGGGGCACATAAGTCAGTCAGTTCAAAGCATCAGAGTGAACCTGGACATTTGCATTGATCCTCCACAACTCAGCCCTCCTTCGCTCAGAAAACATTTGTTTAAGTATCATATTAAGTGTTTTAGTAAGTCCTTTTTTGGATTAGTTTTTAGCTGGAAGATAAAAGTAGCATATACTTGCAGAATACAAAATGATATTTATTTAGATGTTGAAGAGCTTAGAAACCATCTTGCTATAACTCCCTAAACTATGGTGATCCTCACACTGGGACAAGTGATGTAGATCCTGCACAATTTACCATTGAGAGAAGCAAACTGCTTTGGATGTAGGTCCAGAAGGACTTGGTGAAGACTTATGGAGTGATAAGATGCTTGTCCCAAGTACAAGGGCTTTGATTCTGAAATAGATCCAATAGGCATACGTATTTTTATGTCAACTTTCTACCTTTCTACTTAATGCTTAATATATACTTGTAAGATTTCTGTGACAGTGGGTTAAAAGGGTTTAGGTCTCACTGCCAGAAAAGTTTAAGGTCTTCATTTGAAACCAAACTTAGTGTAACAATATCTGTTGGAAACCTAAGCGACCCTGATATTTTCCATCACATAGTTAATGTGGCAAATTTCAGATGAGTTGTTGAACTATCTTCAGTCCTTTAGTGATGCATGTCCAGACGAAAATCAAAGGTGAAATTCTTCTTAATCTTCCTTTTTTTAAATAGAAAGCTCTGTAAAACTTAAGTGTCTTAGGTTACCAAAGGAAGAGATTATTGAGTAATTACCAGCTAGGACTGACTTATTAAGAGCAGGATGAAACTTGGAGGCTGAGTCTACATAGCATAAAGTGAAGAGCATATTTGATAATTATTACTTAATTTGAGCAATCTTTGCCAAGAGGTCCTTTTACAATTAATTAGTCTTCATTTAAACACAGTTTTATAAGTGGACCTCCAAGTATCACCTCTAGAGAAAAACATAGTACCAATAATGATACTGCATGAAGAAATAGCATAAAGGAATCTACGACATAGTACTAATAATTATGCATGAATAAAACAAAGCAATCAATGCTTAAAATACTGTTTCTATCATCCTATATTCTCTCTTTGCAAGAAAGAATTTTTAATACCCCATTAAAAGTGTAACTTAGTAAAAATGCCACATTTATTATAGACTAATTTTGCTATACAAGTTGAATGTAGAAAATGCCGATTAATAAACTTTTCAAGATTTAGCAGGGATTTTTTTCCCCCAAGTTTACAATATAAACAAAGACCAGTTTGTCTTATTTGGATGTGACGGTAAGATGGGAGCATTAGGCACATTTACTGCAACAGTTTCTCTTTTGTTTCTATTAATTCAGTTCAATTCATTTTGACTCCCCATAGTGTACACATATATGAGACCCCTACTCTGTCCCAGGGACTGTGATTTCTAGGTAATGAGCTCCTGCTAGGAGGCAAACTCTTTGTAGGAAAGAAACAAACCTTAATAGGCATTGCATTTCTCATGCCTAGCAACAATATTCAAGTGCGAATGTGAACAATGTTCTGCGAAATGTTATACTGGATAAGGCAGTAGAAGGGGCAGGGTAGTAGGACAAGGGCCTTCAATACAGTCAAGAGAGTCTCAGACAGTAGTAATACAGATATCAAAGGGTGTCCCTGTTGTGTAAACTTCAACGCATGTGATATTTATGACATTATCCAGTGTAATGATGGCCATTTTTGGTAAAGAGTAAGACAATACATATTTTCTGCTTTCCAGATCACAAAGTCAGCATTGCTACTACTCAGCTCTGCGGACAGTGTGGCAAGAAAAGCATTCACAGATAATATGTAAGGAAATGGATAAGGACTGATTTACCATATGGGTTCGTGTTTGATAATGCTTGATCTAGTTTGATGTTGGCATTTTTTGCCTAAACAAAAGACCACATGAAGATACACTCTGAATAGCAAGGGCTGTTTCTGATGAATAGTGTTTTTTTTTTTATCACATGCCTATATTTGGATCATCAAAAATAACAATATAACTCATAAGTCACTGAATCTTTAAAATGTGCATTTGTAATTCTAGTGTTTAATTATAGTTGTATGGACTAAGCAGTAAGTGAATACTGCAATGATCCTACCAAAATAATGTTCAAATAAGAAAGTTCAGTTTCAGTGACCCAGTTAGACTAATATCAGTCTAAATATGAGGAAAGCACTCAATTCTTCTGAGAGATTTACATCCTCTGTCAGATGACCCTCAGCAGGAAGCCAAAGACAAGCTGAATTCTTTGATCCATGCCATGCTTCCTTTGATTTGAATTACACAAGGTGCTGGTCAGATTCTCAGGTCAGCCTCCTGCTATCCTTTCCCAGGTTATGAAGGAATTTGAACCCTTGCTGGTATAATGTATGGCTTCTGATGTAACCCAACCACTGATTTTATGCAGTACTATTTTGGTCCTTTGGAGTTTTTTGTAAGCAAATATTCAGAATTTCTACCTCTTTATGAACACAAGACTTTGGCACATTTGAAAATATGGTGGCAATAATACTAACGGCCTATTAAGGAACTGATGGTAGCCATTTGGGTGAGTCGAGGTTAAGTGACTTTTTCTTTTTTTTTAAATTTCCCTTATCTTTGCTCTTGGCTCTCCAAGTCTTTCTGCCCTGGCATAATGTTTCTCTCTGTATTAGTTTTTGAGTATTTGAATGGTAGATCACACACCTTTAAGGCTGTTATTTTCAAGTTTTAATAATGTTTTGCAACTCACTTCCTGTTTCTCAGCTGCCAACCTTGCCAGAAGCATTCCTTGTCAGGTACTAATTTGGGTGACATGACGACCACTTGATCTAAATTTTTGGTGGGTAATTACTGAGTCAGAAGTGAGTAATTTTTTGATATCCAGTGGCAGTCAGAAAGGTGGGTATTTTACTAACTGCTCATTAGAGATTCTCCAGTAGTGAAATGTCCTGAATTTTGCTCTGTTTGCAGACAGAAGAAAAATCTGACTGCTCAAACGAAAAGGAACTTTCTGCTTATTTTGGCAGCACTTACGGGGTATATTGAAGATTTTATATATATATATATATATATATATATATATATATATATATATATATTATGAACCCACTCCACAGTTTCATTGTACCAGTGATATTAATTTCGTATTGATCAAGATATCATGCAATGGCTTTCTCCTTTTAAGTTGCAGAGAACATGCATTTATTTTAAAAAATAGTTGAAGATATTTCAGGTATTAAAGATTTAAGAAATACTAAAATCCCTCAGTAGTAAATTTTCTTACTACAGAGGAAAGGTCATCAACCTTGCTCTGAAAAGTGCTAGCTCTTTTTGTAGTACTTTCAGGTGGATACTTGTGTGAGTTTCTGGAATTGTCCATTTTATTTTTCCATCAGAAGAAGTAAATAATAGAGATATTTCTGGTAACAAACTAAACTTGTCACTGAAATTTGAAGTAAATTCTCATATCCATTTATTAGAAACAGTGAAACTTTTAGCTAAGGATATTTTTACTTTCAAAAGGAAAGCTCAACATATCATATTACATTCTTTTAACTACAAATGGAAAGTTGAACTGACGTTGCATAGTCAAACTCATATATTTTTCTTTCATAATGACGTGATTAAATCATGCCTTTTTATGATAATTAGCTAAAATTTATAACGCAAAGTTACATGTTTCTAATACAGTTTCACTGATCAAGATACTTTAGCCAAAAGTCTAGCTTAATTGTGAAAATATTTAATTGATTCTAATAAATTATATATTAAAAGGTTAAATAAATGCTGAATTAGTTTCCTGTGGTTATTATAATAAATTATCAAAAAATATGTGGTTCAAAACAGAATAAATTTATTCTTTTGTGGTTTTGGAGTCCAAAAGAAAAGACTTATAATACCTAAATCATGATGATTTTTCAGGAAGAAACTTGTCCCTTGTTTCTTCTAGCTTCTAGTAGTTGGCAGCATCTCTTAGCTTGTGTCTGCATTGGGCCAGTGTCTGCTACTGTGGTCTCCTCTTCTGTGTGTGCGTGTGTGTGTGT